>VUQG01036576.1:0-11777 GCA_015106755.1 Etia nguti
TCTGGCATCAAGCTGGCACTTCTGACTGACCGGTGTCATGGCAGGGTGTATGTCAACCAGATGTGCTCCAGGTCTGGCAATGATGGCACTGTTTATGCGATGGCATGCCATATCTGGCCCGATTGTGGTTTGGTGTATGTGGCCCAGGCCCATAGAAAACAGGTCTTCCCTGGATCCGGCATCAAGCTGGCACTTCTGACTGACCGGTGTCATGGCAGGGTGTATGTCAACCAGATGTGGGCCAGGTCTGGCAATGATGGCACTATTTATGTTCCTATTTTCCTATTTTAGTTAGAAGACCCAAATGCCATGTTGCAATACTATACTGCTATGGTAGCCAACGTTTCAAATGCAGGTTTGACAGGTTTGTGAGTGTACACTTTATCCAAAACCTAGTGATGGTTTACTCATCTTTGCCAGTGGGTGGCTATAGCTCAGGAGGTAGAGCAGGTCACCTACTGATCAGAAGGTTAGTGGTTCGATCCCTGGCTCCTCCAGTCTGTATGTCAAGAGTATGAATGTAGTCAGGAAGCACTCAGTTTAGAGAAAGTGTGTGAGTGTGGCATGTTGTATAGAGCACTTTGAGTAATCCGGGAGAGTAGAAAAGCGCTATATAAGAATCAGTCTGAATAGAGTTTCGTCATGCTACTTTTGCAGTTTATGTTCCGGCACATGTTGTTATTACATGGCTTGATTAAGGTACACATTAGGCTGACATCTGGGGCCAGAGCTGAAACTGTTCTGGGCCAGCACAGGACCACCAGTGTGTCTGCAACTGGCCTTGTGCTGGCCCATGTGTGGGCCACATCTGGCAAACCAGATCTGGGCCACCAAAGGGCCGTCATTCTTTGCGGTATGTGGGCCATGTGTAAGCACATTGTGTGGGCCAGATCTGGGCCATACCAATTTTGCTATGTGGGATGTTGTCCCAGCTGATAAAACTGCCCCACAGGTCCTCTTCCATTGACTGAAAGATTAAGAATCCCTACTGACATCATGAAAACTCCTCTTAACTGAACAGAAAATGGTTGTGTGCACGAGATAGAAGAAGCTAATCAGCTGGGGAAATCCTGTCCCTTTATGTTATCACACAAACCAGTGATCACCTCTTTTACCTTAATCCTGATAATCTATTTCTCCTCAACTCACTCCATCTTGTCCTTTTATTTCTCTTTCTGCTATTTCTCATTTTGCAAACACTCTCTCTCTGTTTCATCATGCACAATGAGGCTACAACAGAATCACCCTAAAGGGAGCAGACAAACCTCTCTGCGGTATCTTTAAGGTTGTTTCAATCTGTTGAAGTGGATTTTTTGGTTTTCAGCCTTTACAAGCTCTTCAAATTCTTTGGTTCAAATCAGAGGATTCTACCAATGTCTGAGTTTAATATTTGATATTTGATCCTGTCAGCTGAACCCAGAATGTGATGAATAGCCTCTCAGCAGTGCCACAGTGATTGGTTAAAAGCTCCAACATAACACCGTCAAAGCACAAGTCCTCTAACAAGCCCAGAAGGCAAAAAGGAGCAATCAAGTGCATGTGATGATTCACAGAACATAGATAGCACTCCTTCTTTTAAGATTAATGGCTTTTCCACTTGTTGTGGTACTGTCTATGGAATTGCCTTTTTCTGTTTCAGTGTGTAATGGAAATGGAGGTTAAGGTTTCAAATTGAGGTCATTCAGGGGATGGAAAATAACTAAACCTTTTGATCCATTTTAATAGTAAACACAGTCAGCTCCATACATTTTACACAGTCCTATGTTCCACATACTGTAGATGTACATTGCTTTCGGGAATTGGGGATAGAAAAGGAATGATGCCCCAGGTAGCCTGAATCGAATCTGGATGGCTGAAAGGGCTTGGAGGCCAAAACAGTCATACATGTCAAAAGCACCTTTTCTGTTAGTTTACTCAGATCGACTCGGCATGGTTCGCTACTTTACTGGTCCAATAGGGGGAATTGAATTGGTTAGTTTGCCAATTTGAGGTTATTGTTATTGTTATTGTTAAAAGGATATCAGTTGAAGAGTACTTTATTAATATTTTAGTTAAATATCCTTCTTGATAAAATTACCTTTATATCTATGACATTACCTATTAATTGTTTTTGTTGTTTTCTTCTAATGTTTACAACAAGGGTAGATTAACATGATTAATCTGAACCACGTGAATATGGCATGTACTTTCTCTCACTACTGAGTGGCTTTAAAGAAGATTCAACCCTTTAAAAATACAGAGAAAATGTCATCCAACAAGATACATGGGTCTAAAATTCAAGAAAATTCTAGGAAATAAATCCCTGGGCTCAGGTGGGAAACCGTCTGAGCCTGATGGCTTACCTTATTTGTTAACATAAATGCTGTATGAAGTTTGGATAATGAGAAAAAAGCATCAAAATCAATGGGGTTCTCCTGGGAAAGCAGCAGATGCTGCAGTAGGTTTAAAAGTGAGAGCAGGATTGGATGTCATAAATCTGCTATTTATAGCGATCTACTTAGGTTATCATCGATTTATTTCTAGCCTATACACAATTTATTAGTATATTGTTGGACATGAGAGACTATCTACAGGTCTCTCCTAAAAATAGGAAATTCAATTCCAAGAGTAAGTAATATTTAATGTAATTTATAAAGATGTAGTGGTATTTGGGGGGAAATAGAGTGTTTGAGATGCATAGTAAAAGGAAAAAGCTACAAGAACAAGCAACTAATCAGCTAGTTTCAAGCTCCTCTTTGTTATATCAATTATAATGTGAAACACTGCCACGTTCACTTTTTAATCCACATCTACTGTTAACATATTTTAGGATATTGCTGTCTGATATGTCTCATGATACAGTTTAAAGCACTGTTTGCATTATGATCTACTGAGGAAAGCTGAATTATTCCAGTATCACACTGCAATGTTTTTGCTTTGCAAAGCCAAGAACATACCGCACTGCAGGCTTCTAAATCAATATCCCAGCAGATATCCTATGAATAAATCTCTTTTCAAAGATGATGAGGCTTTCCACTCCACCACTGCTGGATTCCTTGATTCTCCATGTAGGACACATCAAAAGGTCACCCTCTGTGTGACAAGTTTGTGAACACATTACATACAGTATGAAGAATTTCTCCCTGTTTAAAACATTTTGAGTGCCACACCTCCACAGTGTGTGGTGTTTTGTTTCCTTGGTCTCTAAGCAGTGTGATGCCATGGGAGTAGTATTCCAATCTATGCCCCTCTTGTTCCTATTATTTCCAACATCCACCTCCTTTTGCCTCAGAGTCTTACATTTAAGTCCTCACTTTTAATCTAAATAAGATAATAAATTAAATGATTATTAATAACTAGCTTAATAAATACAAACAATTAATCAACAGCATATTTATATTTTTTAAATTTTAAAAATCAACTTTAGCTCCAGTGCAGGAGCTCCTTGTCAACTGCAGTCTAACTGTTCATTAGTTAACTTTTGACAAATATGTGCTGCAACAAATAATCCAATACCCAATTAAAATGAGTTAAAAAGAGAAAATGGAGAAATAGTTGATATAGTTTGTGTCTGGATTCTCTAAATTACAGTCAATAATACAAGTTTGTGGTCTTTGGGACGGCCCTTTTTGGAAACAGGTTTTCATCTCAGTAGTCAGGTGCATGCCTGTAAGAGTCAGGGTAGATTGCTGTCAGCACTGCCAGTACTTATAAACATTGGTTCAGCTCGTTATGTTCTCAGTCTGAGAGATGTGCAGATGTGTTAGAGCTTCCAAATTAAGGTAATGAGACAAAGAAGTGGATTTTCCTGTACAACGTATTATATATTATATATTATATGTTTTGTTGTTTTCTCCATGACTCCCTTTAACAATGGTTTTTGATTTTTACTGTAACCCATTGAAATTGTCAAATTAGAAATGTAACTAATTTGCTTGAGGTATACATTATAATATGGACTATAAAATGATCTACAAAGAAGAAACACTTAAAATATTGAACCGCATACCTACAGATCCCTTATAAATATATGGCTCTCTTCCACAGTGTGTCTTTTCTCCTATCTTCCTTCCCTCACCCCAAACTGGTCATGGCAGATTGCTGCCCCTCCCTAAGCCTGGTACTACCAGAGGTTTCTTCCTGTCTTCCTTCCTACTGTTGCTGTGTGATTGCTCACTTTTCTCTGTATCATTGTAGGGCTTAACCTTACAGTATAAGTGCCTTGAGGTGACTGCTGCTGTGACTTGGCACGATAAAAATGAAACGGAAGTGAACAAATTACACTTAGTCTTACAAAAGTGCTTCAGACCTGAAATACCTATTGTTTTGTGAGTGTATATAATGTGGCATAAAGATGGATAATGTACGGTATTTTGAACCAACTTTAAAATAATGTTGAAGCAGACATTGAGGTGCTTTTAAATTCACCCAACAAAGCCATAGTGGATCTTCCCCACTTTCACAGCTTTAATTTGAACAGCTGCTCCTGAGCGATGCAGATGTACAAGTGAAGATTGCTGAAATTATTCATATTCCAGAAAAACCCATGTAACTTTAAGGAATTTGCAGAGGAAACATTACGAGAGATACAAGCATGCCTATAGGGGGAAAAGACATTTACTCAGATATGGAACACAGCAAGAGCACATTTCTATACTAATGTCTCATATTACCATATATATCACATATTCTCCAATAAGATGGAAACTGCTGATTTCACACAAAAAGCACAGATAAACTGACAAATATAATCCTCACATGTGTCTTGTATACTGGCACAATTAGTGGTTGATCATGTAGAACGAGGTCATAATTATACACATTATTAAAGTCAATGTTTATTTTTTTTAAAAAGCTTCAGTGCTGTGTGTCATTAAAATAAGAGCAATACTATAAATTCAAGGTAATTCCTAGGTGAGTGCACCTATCCACATTCATGTCTGATGGCTCAAAGAGAAAGCAATTTAATGACACAGTTCTTCACAGTATTATAATTATAAACACTGTCTGTAAGCCCTGGCATCCATAGAAATCCTTTACTAGTTGCTACAAAGTGAAATAGATCCTCTGAATGGGGCATATAGGACAAACAACAATATTTTGTTATTGATCAAACACTTTTCTATACTAAAGACCACAAACTAAGAAAAAAACCCACTGATCTGATTTTTTTAGATGTACTAAATCTATAAATAAATAACCTCCTTAATGTGTCTCCAAAGTAATGAGTTGTATCAACAGGCATCTGTTTATTAGAGCCATGTTTGTACGTTAATGGGGCGTGTAGAAGGAATTGTTCTGCATATTTAAGCTTTTTTCTCTTTTTACACTATTTTACCTCCCTCACTCTGTCTGTCCCCGAGTCTCTATTATTTTCCATAGGTTGACACAGTTATTAGTCGCCATGGAAACTCTGTACTAGCATGTCCAACTTCTAATGGGAAAATGAAGGGGCTTCGCAACAGGAGCCCACAGCAAGTGAAACAGGATATAAAAAGCAGGTGAAAATGAAACAAATGAATAAAAGCAATGCATAAAGGTCACAAAAGGAGAGAACCACAACTTCAAAGCAAACCAACCACTTATGCCACAGCCACACTCCTAATGGAGAATTAGTATGTCTCTTAAATGGGACTGTTATCTTCTGGAAGCCAATATTGAGTCAAGACACCAGTGCCCAGGGATACCTTTTGTGTAGCAGGGAGACACAGGTGGCATCTGCCAAAATGGTATTACATTTGTATGGTTTGAGAACGCATTGCCTGCGATTGGCCAACGTCTGAAAACAGAGCATTAAGTTAAAATCGATCACTTTAATTAGAGTAATACAATAACACCGAAAGTCAGATGCAGTCCTGCCAGTTTATAGATTCTCGACGTCAGTGAGGTGAGGGTGTCAAAGTGAATCCAAATGTTTGTTTCTATGACTTCAGCTAAGCGTGACTGGCTTGTCTCCATCATAGCCTTAGGTTATCTCGTCTGATGTTCATGCCAGTATGAGAATACAAACAGAGCTGATTGTGAAAACAAAGGTTTGACAGTCTCTTTAGTTCTGGCAGGAAAGCAAAATCATTACTAGACAACTAAGAATCTGTGTAATCTTCGCCTCTTGTTTATGTGGGTCATTTCGAATCATGCTGCATGTAGTGCTGTTTTTTGATATCACTGTTTAATACTGCAAATATTATGCTGGACTTTTCTGTGTTACAGGTTTTCACTCCAGTATTATTTTATAAAGCATAAATGATTATGTTTTTTTATTGTGTGCATTATATTGTACTGCAAGCTGCCTCAGTGCTTGTTATGAAAATCAGTTTGACATTAGACTGTGTATATAAGGGACATAAAAATCAACAGCCTGTCGCAATTTTTCGTACATTTTCCTGTGATGCACATCTTGTGATGCAACAGACCGTATGTTAACTCATTTGAATGTCACCAAAATTATGAAATCATTAAAAGGCAGTAGACTTGACTATACTTGATTGCATTTGTGTGCATCTACATAGTAAATCAGTATCATTTTATTGCAGTTATAATCAGTAGAAAGAAATGTTTTAAAGACAACATTTAAAATGGGTTGTTTAAAGGAAACTGGGGCCAAAGTGAGATAAATGGATGAACTAAATAAACAAGGTCAAACATAGACAGAAGCTCTTTCACGAACAGTCTGGATGTCCTTTAACATCAATCATGCATAAATATAAAATGTCAAAACAGGAGAAAAAAAGCAAGACAGAAAAACCTTAAGTGACTTGGGTTAAATGAAAAAAATAAAAACAGTGAGGGGGTTGGATTTTGGTAGCTGCGACGCCTCCTTGGCTATTGGTGTCTATATCTGTGCCTCTGCATGTGAGATAGGACTGCCTTTTTATATTGAACTAAATGTCAGTAAATGATAAAAGTGTGTTGACTGGTGATTTGGTCACAAAAAGGAAAAAATTACTCAAAGTCCAGGGAAAGGGCCGAGACTCAGACACTGTGTATCACAGGAAGACATCATCATTTACATTACTGGTCCCTATGATTACTGGTCCCATCTGTTAGATGGGATGAGGTCAGAACTGGGAAACCAAATGCTGCTCAGTGCAGTGTTGATACATCAGCATTCTCTTTTAATATTGAGCTTCAGTAAACATCTCTGTTTTGGACATCTGGGTCATGTAAGTCCCCTTCCTGCTTCTATCGATTTCTATCATAATGATAATAAAATCTGACCAGCGACCAAATCAATAACTTCATTTAAGATCCCTTTTTGGCCCTCACTTTACATGTCAATGCAATGCAGGTGGTATTTTCACACTGCAGTTCTCATCAATATTGCAATATTCACCAGAAGAAAAACAGATAAATACTGTATGTAAACTTTGTTTTGGTGTGAACTAACTGAATACATTTTGACCATAGAGACACTGCATGTGTCTGGGGGTTGAAGCTGTGACTAATGAACTATCACATGATGTGACTGTGATCCAAATGCATCACTCTGCTCAATGACCTATTTAGTTACATGAGAAGACTTGTATTGAAAAACAGTATTTGGTGGACATATTTTGTGTCACACCTACTTATTTCTGAAGACTTCACTGGCCAGATGATGCAGTGCAAGCTTACCCAATTGGTAAAATTTGGCACGTGAAACATGGCCACAAATAAATACTTCTGATCCATTAGCGACCTGAGTATAAGTGTGCATTTGCATTCTGGTTGTGCATCTGCGTGTGTGTGTAGGTGTTTACCATGTTTACATATCTTTGTGGGGAACAGAGATTGGAAGTTTACTATGCTTGTGGGGACCAACAGCCCTTATAGGGACAAAATCCCCATACCCACGAATTTGAAGGCATTTTTGAGACTCAAAGTGTGGTTTTAGTGTCAGGGTTACAATTAGGTTATTCTTAGGTTTAGGCTAAGGGATAGGGTTAGACATTCATTTTTGATAGTTAGGGTAAACATTATGTCAGTTAGATGTCCTCACAAAGATACGAAAACATGACGGTGTGTGTGTGTGTGTGTGTGTGTGTGTGCACCTGTGAACATTGCAAATATTTATCCATAAACAGGATATATTAATGAAATCGGACTGTTTGCTAATCCTAAAAGACTTTATAGTTTCCCTCCCCACATTCTCTCCTGCTACAGCAATGTCAATATAGACTTTATTCCCCTTTAGTCATATATTAATGCAATTTCTGTGCCACAAGGCTAAAATAAAAATCACTCCAATACACATGTTAATAGCATGAACATACGTATATATCATATATCAGAAAATAACTGTACAAAATCACCTTTGCAGGGTATTTAATTTATGTCTCATTTAATTTGTAGAGATGAAATGAAAAAGTACGAAGCTGCACAGCACAAAGTAACACTGCCTGCATACGACTTTTAAATAAGTACTTTCCCATCTCAATTTGCAGACACAGTATGAGTCATCTACCATCATATGGTAAGTGAAAATAGTTCATTCACAGTATGTTTTAAAAAAAAAAAAAAAATCTGCTGTGACAAACGCCATCTTTTTAGAAAAGCCTTTAAATTGGCTCTGTCATCTTAGGACTGTGACCCCCTTTCAAGAGTAACCTGCCTACAGGTTTATTTATATAGTGCTAAATCACAACAACAGTCACCTCAGCCTGCTATGTACTTTAAGATAAAGTACCTTTCTCAATTTATTGTTTTTCACCATACCACTTTTTTTTTTTTTTTTCAAAAGATCGATCTAATCTGATTGATGATATAATCTGATCATGGAAAGTAAAAGTTTAAAGCACTCAGACCAAATGACAAATAAGAATTGAAGCCCCTTGTTAAAAAGCCATATAGGCAGGCATACCTGGGTTTCAACGATTCCTAGAATAAATGTGGATGGCAGATGGAAGAAAATTGATGCAGTGGAATATAACCTGAGCATCTGGGGTTTAGTCTGTGAACACACTGAACCTTCAATCAGACACCAGTATTGTCTCTTGTGCAATGCTCCTCTGATTATGAAGAGAATGGATGGTGGAGTGTCAAATTTGCAGATTGAAGGAGGACAGTGACAATAACTGCAAATAACCAGGGATAAAAAGAAAAAGGAGATATTTAGGGAGGTAATGGAACACAGTTCTTTAAAGTTCTTACCTTTTGATGAGTGTGGTTGATCTGCGGTAATGTTTAGGTGGGTGGTACGTGTTAAAGTAACATCTGCATGAATGCCAAACACCATGGTTTCCCAACAATACATTATGTTGTGCTAAGATGATAAATGTTATTTGCTTCACCTTGCATGAGTTTTATTGCTGCGGCTGATCCGGGAGAACAGACAAAGATGGCTTTTGACATATGTTAATCAATAGCCCACTCAGGCAAGGCCTGGAAGGTTACCCATATCCCCCAGAGTTTATGCAATAAGTAGGCTACTTGAAGCTTTAGTGATCCATGTGCAACTAAAAGCAGCTTAATTTAAGTCTACTTCTGCCAAATATATCACAAAAAACGCTGATCATTTGTTAACTACATATGCAAGAAAGAGGAATTTCTTTTCTTTTAAATAAAGTCTTTATTTCTGTAATTGTTTATTAACTGTGTATTTCAAACAAGAAAAAAAAATCCCATTCATCTGAAAATGATCAGGTACAAGGACTGGATGGAAAATGAGTAAAATCCACTGAAAGATGCAAAGTGTGAAGAACCATTACTTAAGACCACTTAAGGAAACAAAATTCATAGAAATAAGGGGTGGCTCAAGACGGTACTGTATTGCACAGTACTTGTATATCTAGCAGGTGAGGGTTACAGTGGTGTGTAGTATCCCCAATATGCATGCAGTTAAATGAAATTCTACCTTTAGCACACACACCTAAGCAAACATGACTGGTTGCTGTCCGTGAACTGCATGAATGCACAAGCGCGTTTGAGTGTTCCTTTGAGGAACAAAAAAAAGGCTGTCTTAAATAAATATTGAAAAACACATACACACATACTCATCTTGCATTAGCATGGACCTGCACTTTCACATATGGACTGTAGTAGGCCATCATGTGTTTTATGGGTCATATGCCATTTTTTATTGTTAGAAACAGAGCGGGGGCTTCAAACATGATGCTGATTGGGGGGAGGGGCGGGATCAAATGAGGATAAATTTCCTCTACTTTTAGGCTTATTCTGTTAAAAAAACAAAAACAAAAACGAATTCTCACAGTCCATATGCTTTTAGTCACTACACATTGAAATAACACTTCAACAGTGGCATGTATTCAAGCATCCTACAGCTCAGGAATTGCTGTAATATTTGGTGTCTTATTACGGGTCTCGAAGACTTGACATTCTGATTGTTAGAGGCTTTCCACAGGCAGGGTCCCTTCAGATGAAGAGCTTCTGTCTTCATTCATCCAGTCTTTTTGCTGCTGCTCCATCTCCGCTGTGAATACCTGGGGAGGAGACAGCTCTGGCAAATAGCTTAAGAGCATATATTGATGTTTTTTTATACCTTTCAACTCTTATAATTTTACCGTTACCTTAACAGTTCAATACGCACCATGCCAGAGGTGAAAGCAGCTGAGGCACAGCTCAGCTTTACCACTGAGTTATTCATGTATTGGTCTCTCCGAGGCAACAGTTGTTATACAAAGTATGCCAGGACTCTGCATCCACACTGAATGGTTAAAATGGATAAGCCTGCCCTCGACCAACTTTGAAAAAACTGAGAAGAATAACACAACTGTGTTAAAAATGAGTCAGAGAGGGCAACAGCAGAAATAGCTGAGTCATGTATCTGATTTGTCATGCAATAACCATGGTGCAGCAGAGAGATGGAGTGTTTAATTACACCTCCTGCGCTGTCACCTGGGAAATTTACAGATAATACACTTTTAGTATTTGACCCACCCCTGCTTTATGTGTACCCGTGACCTAAAATTGCAGTTTCGATGAGTCGAGTTGTAAAATTCTCACTTTTAGCAACGGGAAAGAGCTAAATGTATTTACTCAGGTAATACTTGGGTACACAGGATTTCCATTTTATGCAGCTTTGTATGTTTTCTTTCTGCCCATAAATTCAGAGAGAAATGTACTCATTACTAAAGCAATAAATGTAGCTCACTTTCATTTAGCTACACCTTAATAAGATGATGAGGTTTTTATTAATGCTCAGCGACATAAATGAATTTTTTAATGTTGCTTGAATTTCCAGTTGCTGCCTGTAAGTTAACTTCTCCCACTGGCTCATTCTTCTGCTTTATAAGCTGCATTAGTTCTTCTATTTGTTCTGACCAAACAAACTAAAAGAAAAAAAAGTCAGATTAAATTCAAAACACAGACAGACATGGTATGAATTAGAACACCAAACATCGCACCTATGCATGCTAGCTAACCTTCGATTGAGCAGGTGTACAGCTGCTTAATGAAAGGATAGAAAAAGAGAGAGCTATAATTTTAATTTACAGCTTTATATTTTCATCCTATTTCTACATTAGAATAGTCTTGATGCATTCTCAATCATCCAGGAAAGTAAATCTCCAAAAGTTGATTCTGTTCATCTGGACGTAGCGTTTTGTGGGAGAAACGTTTCGTCACTCATCCAAGTGACTTCTTCAGTCTCAGCTGACTGCAGGTTTCCCCAATCTTATAAACAGTATATTTGCATAACGACTGAAACCAGCCCACTGAAGGAACAATGGGCTGGGAGGTCAGTTCCTTAATCTTAATTATGCAAATTCTCATGACCATTGATCAACAACCACTGACCAAAACCCACTGATCAAAGACCACTGATCAATGGCCATGAGTACCATTCACAGAGAGTTGGGGAA
>VUQG01036577.1:0-11870 GCA_015106755.1 Etia nguti
CAATAGACGTAGGCTGCCGGGGGATTCCCATGATGCATTGAGTTTTTCCTTTCCAGTCACCTTTCTCACTCACTATGTGTTAATAGACCTCTCTGCATTGAATCATACCTGTTATTAATCTCTGTCTCTCTTCCATAGCATGTCTTTATCCTGTGTTACTTCTCTCACCCCAACTGGTCGCAGCAGATGGCCGCCCTTCCCTGAGCCTGGTTCTGCTGGAGGTTTCTTCCTGTTAAAAGGGAGTTTTCCCTTCCCACTGTCGCCACAGTGCTTGCTCATAGGGGGTCATATGATTGTTGGGTTTTCTCTGTATCTATTATTGTACGATCTACTATACAATATAAAGCGCCTTGAGGCGACTGTTGTTGTGATTTGGCGCTATATAAATAAAATTGAATTGAATTGAATTGAATTGACTAAATACTTTTTTGCCCCACTGTATATATTTGTACTGACATGTCATACACTGTTTGCCATCAATATCAGTCAACCAGTGGTCTTTAATTCCTCCAATAGAGTACCAGAGCCACTTGACGTCAAGGTCCATTGAACCAACTCTAGTGACACCTGGTGGCCAATCATCTTTTTTTGTTGTTGTCTGTGGTTACATCCATAACCCTGTGCGCTACATTGTAACAGAAAATAAAAGGAAAATGACTAATTGCCAACCTGGTGTATGTCGCTCTCACCCAGTTTTAGCTGGATCCCCAAATGGATAAATGGACAAGAAGATGTAGGGATGCGTATAGATGTGTTATTGCACTACACTCTGATATAATCCAGGATATTAGATTGGAATCACCATTCTACACTTTACACTTATTTTGTATTGTTATGGCAATGTGGATATTTATATTTCTTTTTCAATCTTTTGTTGATCTTTTTTTATTTACTAGGTGCTTAAAATCCTGCCATTTGATTTATACACACATATAACAAAGAAAACTAAAGAAATTTTTAACTGCCAGTTGACTTCTATACAGTGACCCTGAGAGGTCAAACACACTGCAATTTAAAAATACATCAGCAAACAAAAAAATCCTGAAAAAGCACACAAAATACAACAGAAATTGAAAAATCTCTCCCTCACACACACACACACACACACACACAAATAAAAGGCTAATAGCAAACATTACGGCATTACAGTATTACGGTATATGAATCATGTGATTAAAACACTTTTTTTTTTTCTATTTCCTGGTGTTTTCTTAAATTGCAGTTTATGTGACCTCTCAGGGCCACCGTACTTAATTTTTATGTATTTATTTCCACGTGACTGCATAAGGCACAAATGTGCATAAACTAAAGAAAACATCAATGATCTCTAAATGATCTGTGTTGGACCTTGAGGAGTTTACTTCCACAGTCAATCAGCTCAAAATATTGGTCCATCATTCTAAATTCTGAAATCTCCCACAGAGAGTAATCTGATCAATTATCTTCCAAAAATGTGTTATAGCTACATATGAAAGAACCTTATCTACAGGTGTGTATCCACCGATGCCTCTACTAAATGTGAGATTGTTAAGTGGAGAGTGCTCCGAGAGCAAGAATGCAACCAGACCTGACATATAGAACCATGGCTGAGTTGGAGTGACTGGTCTGCTATTCCTAGCTTTTCTAGGCTTATGGAATACTCAAAGTGCTCATCATTACAGATTGCGTGTTCAGCATCAGGACTATAGAAACACTCAAACACCTGAGCCACAGACCTTATTCACTTTTTTCCACAAGGTACCACCAGGGGGCAACATCTCATCACTTATCTTGCCTGCAGGTCACTGAATACTTGAGGAACAATGACAGTTGATGCTGGGCACACCCTGTGTATGTATATACGGTATGGGTGTCTGTGTGCATATACTGCTGGTATACTGAGCAGAACAAAGGAACTGGAATGTGGAACCAAAATGCAAAACATTACAGATCCTGCTTGTTCTGCTCTCCTGCACAGTATGTTCTCTTTAGGGTTAAATAATATCAAAATACAGTCCAAGGAAAAGCAGCTTAGTTCTGGAAAAAACAAGTAGATTTTTCAAATGTGCCACCAAGCACGCTCATAATGCCAAATACTATACCGTGAGTTTAGCATTAGTAAGTTACAATTACATTACAAGCTTTTACACCAAATGTACCTCACAAGAGATGCGATATAGATGTCAGACCATGCATGTTAAAGCTGCACGTCAGGCTTAAGCTGCATTTTGAGACAGGTTATCTCTCTTTTGCTGTCCAGACTCAGAGAATGGCACAGCAGTGAAACACAGCGGCAACAAAGTGTGTATACATGTGTGCGTGTGTGTGCGCGCGCGCGCGCGTGTGTGCATGCGCGTTTGCTTACTTGACATACTGACTCACAACACAGGTAGTCGAGCTGTCTCTCAGTGACCCTCTGCAGTCCTTATCCGCAGCTGAAACAGTGCACAAATGGAGCAAAAAAAAGTAAGCTCAGCTCATGTCAGCAGCCCTGTAGTCTACACATTTATTTGCACAATGTAGTTTCAACCAAAATTATTTCACTTTAATAAAGAACATTCAGGAGGGTGGAGCAGTGATATCTATAATCTCAGCATGTAGCAACCTGAGATGGTGTCGATTTGGCACGTCACCATACGGAGGCACTGTTTGCCTGATAGCACAATTGCTCCGTTTTGTATGAGTATTACGTGACTTTTCCATTCCTAGCAATCATTTCAAGTTTCATTAAGTGTCAGTGCAGAAATGCAGATAAATTTAGCTGAAAGTAATTCATTATTAGATATATACTTATTAGAAATAAACAGTTTACACACCTTTAAAAAAAGTGTGAATCAGATGCAACAGTTCCACCCTGAGTGTGATCACTGAGGCCATAAAAGTCTGAATCATAATCATTTACGGGCATGCAGAGTGGGCGAGGTGGCTAAGCAGGGAGGAGAAAGTGTTAGCCCTTTCTATTCCCCTTTGTGCTTAAAGTCTGAATCATGCCCTGTGTCTGCAGGTCTTTGAACATGCACAGATGTGCAGAGACTTAGTCTAGCCAACATCTATTGTCCAAAGATAACACTCATCCTGGTATGGGTGTAGAGGAGAAATGCATGACTGCTGAGATTTCGGAGCCATGCACTTCCTCTCCTCAGTCAGTCGTAGTATCAAAACAGACAAAATACACAAATTATCTCAATGAAATACTGGCACATGCAGGTCTGTACACACACACACCCATGCATATATATATATATATAAACATATATATATATATACACACACACACACACACATAAGTGTGTATATATATATATATATATATATATATATATATATATATATATATATATATATATACACATATATATATATACACATATATATATATACAGTATATCTCAACCAAGGTAAGCCCATGTGGGTGTGACCCGACTGTTCCATGAGAGAACTCGTTGACTTGGTGTTAACCTCAGCGTAGATGAGGGTGTGGACATTTAGTAACCACCCTGAAAAAACACATGCAGCATTAATAACCATTACTTTCCTTCACTGAACTGGCATGCAAAAAATGATCTGTATGTCCAAGATGGAAGTGTTATACTACTTTTACAGCTCAGGTATTTCCCATCCACTTCACCCAAGCAAAGGATTTTCAGACCCAACAAGAAACTGGAACTGCAGCCAATCAACTATGTGCTAATGCTCAAGAACAAAGGAAAAGCAAACAGGAATGAAGAGCAAGATGACAGTACATGACAGCTGTTTTGTTATGCGGCCACATACTACTTCAACAACAACACTTGTTGAAATAGGACATGCACGACAACCACTTTCACTCACTTGAATTTGGGCTGCAACATTTAAAATGTGCTCAAAGTAAAAGGAGTTTTATTAAACAAATGACAGGATTGCACCATTACTGATACATTAACATGTAAGCAGGATTTTAACGTTGTACTGGGTTGAGATTGTATATTAATATAATGGGATATGGTATTTAAGGCTTCATTTATTGACTGTGCTGCAATAAAGCTGGTGAACAAGCACAGGAAATTCAGCTGATCCCTGGATTTTGGGTTTGTACAGAAGTGATGAAGGGAACAAGCCTAAAAATGACCCCTCTCCATGATTAACACTAGTGCAATAGTGCAAATTTTGGTATTGATAGGATACCAAGCAAATACAGGGTCAGTCAGTATTGCTACAGTATTGCAGTGTTGTACCGATACTTAAGTAGGGGAGAGCAGTGTGTCAGGACTTATGAGATTAATCAATCAGTGGTCAATTTGCAAAATCTTGACACATTTGAATGGCCACTAAATCACTGCTAACACAACAAAATACACCTTTCAGCTCTTCATGTATTTTGGAACTGGGTTTTATGGAGACCTGGAATGTAAATGTGCCTGTCTCTAAAGCACTATGGGTCAACTTCTGTTTTTTATATGTGCTCTAGGCTATAGATAAAATAGATGTGACAGTCAACACAAAAAGGCTCAGTCATTTTTCATAGTGCATTTTTGAGATATATTATATTAGATAGATTTATACACATTGAATTTAGAGGATAGAAGCAAAGTATTGGTCCTGCTAGTATCAATCCAATACCAATACCAGCACTGGTGTTGATATTATCAATATTTGCCACCTCTAGTTAGCACTTTAACTTGAGGAGATTGGAAGTGCATGGTGATGCTAAAACATTTGTACTATTAGGATACTTAAGTAGGTTTATGGGTTCTACTTAAGCAAAGAGTATTAATACTTTTTCAGCCACGGTTTAGCAAAATAGTCGATACAAAACAATAAGTGCCACAATACCTCCGTACAGAAGGTATTGTGTGATCAAGTACTGCAGATCGAGTAGTCTGACTTACTGTGCCCCTTCGCCCAACCCCTCACCTAACTCGCTGCCCCTCCCTGCGCCACGCCGCTGAAAAAATTCAGGACACACCCCCCTCCCCCCAGGTGACATCACCCTGACTAGGTCTATGCTCAGTCCTCAGGGGGCTTTTCCATGACAACAGCGTATGTTTTCAAATACATTTCTCCCTCTGTCACAAACATATGTTTTTATGGCCGCATTCAGCAGAGTTCAAAGTCTCTCGTAGTGTCGTGTGCGATCAATCTTAGTCTGTAATCCTAATCAGTGGCTGCACTAGCAGCTAGAATTCCTCGTTTTTTGTGTAACATATCAATCACTCCTGGGGCAATTCTTCACCTGTTCTCCTATACGTGTTTGGGTCTGTTAGGTTGCAGGCTGCAGGTCGACTCCAGCCCCCCCACCTCCAAAAAAGAGAAGAAAAAATAGAATGAACTTAGAACTGAGGGGCTTCTCTGTGTTGATTCCTTGAGATTTCCACTCAGTCTTCTCTAAAACTCACCCGACATGACTAATAAACCTTGCTCTCTTCTGATTGGTTGCTTTAGGCAAGGCTTGTTTTAAACCACTGACAGGAGAAAGCAGGTTCGGGCAAAGCAGTAGCATAACTCACCGAGTATAAAACAAATCAGATTTGACTCCATATTACAAAAAAAAGAGAGTCCGCCTTTTAAAGGAGTTACCAGTAGGTTCAGATCTTGTCGGAGCCTGTCTCCATGCACAAGGTTCTCTGAGCTGTACAGACTGTTCAAAACAAAAGATGAACCAAAACCGCTCATCAAGCCTCAACCAAAATCTCACATGATCTAACTTCACTGAATAGTCGAACACACAGATGAAGGTTTGGTTCTTCTGGGGTTGCACTCGGAGCAGTCTGAGCATGTAGTGGGACTGCATGTTTGTGGATGTGGGTTTGACAATGACGTGGTGAATCAAAACCTCAATGACTGCAACTTCATTCAGATGCAAAAGCTTTTTTTCTTTCTTTTTTTTCTTCCGCACGTTTGATTATTTCTCCCACCAGTAAAAGCTGAAGGATGTCATTTAAAAGCTGGGAGTACTTTCACCATAGGAAGCTGAACACTTGATCACATGGGTCTGCTTATATCCACTTATGGTACAGTGAGAACATTCAGAGGTCAGAAGCTTTATTTTTCAGTTTATATCAAAAGTCCATAAAAAATAGAAAGGAAATAAATTATGTAATTTCATTAAATTTTATCAGATGAGCTGCACCGAGTCTCTTCTTTCATGCATACCACTCACAATTGTTGCTGCTTCCCAACTCTTATGTTAAAATGCCCAACCTTATAGCAGAAATAGGTAGGCTGTTTTGGATGCTATCATTAATTATATCATTGTGGTGATTATTTTCTTTTTCAAAACATATGTTTAAAACTAAAGGTAACTTCAAGTTAGGAGAAGTGACTGCTTTGGCTTACAGGTGTTTGCTAGCAGGGGCAGCTAGGTTTCACCCTGCACGTATCATATGTGTGCAAAAAAGTACCCAAAAGCAGACTCTGAGGCTGAACTTGGCAAGCAAAAAAACCCCACAACCTTTATTCAGATGGAGCAGGAAGTCAGTAGAAACCCACAAAATAGAAAAGCTATTGCGGGGCACACACAATCTGACACTGGACAGAGGGGTGATTGGGACAAAGTGGAAAATAACACGACATGGGGAAGTGAAGCTAAAGCATAGCACCTGAGACAAATGACTATCAAAATAAGGCCGGAAGTAAGAAACATAAAGAATGCCTACTGCATGAGACCAGGTCTACGTCCAAAGGTAAGGGTATTTTTGAAAACGCAGCTTTTTCTATGCGTTTGGGCCTTTTGTCCACACGTAGATGGCATTTTGGATCTCTGAAAACTGAGATTTTTAAAAATTCCTTCCAGGGTGGAGATTTTTGAAAACTCAGTTTTTGCATTTACGTGTGGACGAGGAAAACCGAGATTTAGTCAAGCAACTATCCAGTCTGTAAGTCTGACGTCATTAGTCGTTTCCGGGTCCAAATTCCGCTTCAGGTCCCAAAGTCAAAGGAGCACTGTGGCATCACTGAGACTTACAAACTGTCTAAATTCTTTCATCTTTAATAAAATGATCAGTGTGGCTGCTCTACCAGGTGTAAAAATTAAATTTAACATCCAGGCATCCATGAGAAACAGGATTTATGACATTTAACAGAGTTCGAAGTTAGCGGAGAGTTAGCTCACTAGTTACCATCTAAAGATGATATACCATGTTCTGATACAGCTCTGCTATCACTTCCAACATAAATTAAGACAGAAAACTAAACAGCAGTGACATTTGTAGGATTACTGAAGTTGGGCTGCCTGGTATATAATGATGCGCTATTTGTTGGCTAGCTACAGAGCTATGGTTATCATAACATAAAAACAATGAAGCTGGAGGATGAACGCTAACTTTTTTCCACTTGATAAAAGTTAATGTGAGGGTTCCCAATGGTTAGGGACAAATGCAATCGCATGGCAGGATGCTGTAAACGGACCAAACTGCAGTCAGGAGAACAACTGAAATAATCCATCCTCAGTACGAGGTTAGTCATCAATATACTGCTGCATGGGCTGAGCTGTAGTTACATCGTAAGGTTTGAAAAACTGAGCTTGGGTTTTGGACGAGACCGGGTCGCACCACCACTTGGTGGGACAACTTTGAAAGCGAGCCACCAGTTGCTTTGGCATGTTGTTTGACTGCGTTTTTTGCATTTACATGTGGATGAAGATATTATTTAAAAACTGCACGTGTGGACAGAATTTATTTTTAAAATGAAAACGTCTACAAAAATACCCGTGTACGTATGGACATAGCCTAGGACTTAACAACAGGAAACAAAGAACACAAGGACTTAAATATGAACTAACCACCCACAACAATGAGTGGAATTCAAATAGCTAAAGGTTTCATACAAAACTCAAACTTTGCATAAAAACCCCAAATGCCCCTGCCAGCACGGCACTGAGGTGGACCTCTGGACTGTGTTTGTTGTAGAGGTGCATTTTCTCAAGGATTTGTTATACAATTAACAAAATAATGATATGGCTTCTTGTGAGGTTCATTTCAGAAAAAAACAGAGTCTGTGCTGCAGTTTTGGAACACGAAATCGTAGGATTTTATTCAACTGGTATTTAGAGCTAATGAACAGGTATCTTTGTCTCTGTGTGCTGCAGCTTGCCAAATTAGCACTCTGTGCTCTGATACAAGCAGAGTGACTCGGCAAAAAGTAAAATAAGAAAGTTAAGAAAAGAAATATCTACCAACCCAAGGATGATGTCAAGTTGGCTATGTTCCTTTCTCTTCACAGGTTGTGGTACCACTTAAACAAATGTGTCATAAAGCAGACAACACAAAACAGGAGAGTTAAAACAGTAACTGAGGCAAAAGGAACTTTTGCTTGTTATTAGTCACTCGCATCCTTTTTCTTTTTAGCAGACTTGTTCAAGATATTGCATCTGCATTCTGTGTGCTGAGATTTTACTACAGACATGTACACTGGATGTGAGTTGACACTGCACAAGTGATAGCAAATTTACCTGTGTGTACCATTTTATGAGCCAAATGAGCAAAGTTCCCATAAGCAGGATTAAAACAGCGATAATATGACCTTTTTATGAAATCACCAACTTCTCCTTGGAAGATGTTAAGTACCAGTCATGCATGCCATTCATTATGACCATAAACATTCAAAAAACTGAATGGGGATCTCGATAAAAGTGACCCCAGTGGCAGGTAGTTAGTTGCTTTTTCTCTGTTGTTGAATCTGGTTGACTTGTTCAAATGTAGTTTAGGTGGAAAGAATTGGACAAATTCAGATCCCAGAAAGGGGGCGAAAAATTCTTCACTTAGACTTGGAGTTCTGCTTTAATGTTGATGTGGTTGTTCCTTTGTACTGCTCCGTTTGACGCCCCAGGGAGCCAAGCCTTAACATAGAGGGTAGGGTGAGAAAGAGAAAGGAAAATTGACCAGAAAACATTCAAAGTATAAATTTCACAGAGATGACATGTTAAAAAGAATGAGTTAAGGTGTGTACGTTGATATCCCTGCAACACAGATGCTTTCCTCTGAAAAATGATTGTTTACCAAGTATCATAACAGTCAGACTGTATGATTTCAGAAAACCTCCCTCCAAGTTTGTTTTTTTTTCTCTAGCAGTCATTAAGGCTGGAGAACAGGAAGAGCTACATGAGGATGCTCTTTGTGGGCTACAGCTCAGCGTTCAACACCATAATGCTAGACATCCTCATTATCAAACTGGACCATACTCAGATCCCCCCTGCCACCTGTTCCTGGATTAAAGATTTCCTCACAAACCAACCTCAGTCAGGCCAACCCCCCCCAACTGTTACTCAGCGCTGGATTCCCACAGGGCTGCGTTCTCAGACCCCTAATTTACGACCTGTATACATATGATTGTAACCCACCCAACCAACATCATCATCAAGTATGCTGATGACACTACTCATGACACCGTGGTTGGGCTCTTCTGTGATGGAGATGAGACAGCGTACAGGATGGAGTTAGAGAACCTGTCCCACTGGTGTTCAGAAAATAACCCAAACTGAACGTTCTTAAACCCAAAGAACTCATGATGAACTGTGGGAGGCACAGACTCCCCCTTCATTAAAAATTGGAAAATGGGTGGAATCTGTCCCCACCTTCAGGTTTCTGGGCACCAACATTTCCGCTGATCTCACCTGGACCCACAACATTCAAGACCTTGTACTACTTCACTTCTGAGAATAGTAAGGCTGCGCAGAGGGTAAATTAACACTGCCCAAAAAACACCGGCTGCCCTCTGCCACCCCTGGAGACCATCACCAGATCCTCCTGTCTCAGGAAAACCAGGGGCATCACAGGTGACCCCTTGCACCCCTTGCACCCCGCCCACCACCTGTTTGACCCACCGCCGACACCTCATGTCACTCAGGTCCCACACCTCCAGACTCACAGCTTCTTCCCTTATTATTTCCTTGTACAGTGCCAATAAAGGTCTATTCTTCTTCTTCTTCCAAACTGCATAGCTTGGTGTAATTTTCTTATATACTTCGCGCAAACAGCTAAGTATTTACTTTTTTAGTACTTACTGGGCTGGAGTTCCAAGTGATCTGAGTCAATGTGAAAAAGTGATGTCAACAGAATGCATGACAATGATTGATCCGTCAGAGGTATCGCTCGCAAGTCATGAAATCAAAATGAGGGAAATATCTGGACAAACCAACACAGCAGATGCTTACCATTAGTTTAGCAGCAGGTATACCACCGTGTGCTGTCACTTTAATGGAGTCGTGTGTTAAGCTTCCCTTCGATAGTTTGAGGAAATTGTTGAGAGTTTTATGGGAGAAACTTTGATGAGCTAACCGCTAGATACCTGGGGCAAATAAGGTTTCAGGATATGTTCATGTGTTTACATGTGTTGTATGTGATAGATCATGACTCAGTGTTTGAAATTGTAAAAATAAGTCAATTACATCACAAGTGTAACATTTTATTTTTCATTTCTGCACCACAGTTTTATAGTGCAGCTGACAGTAAACATCTAAAATATACCTTCTGATTCC
Source organism: Etia nguti (assembly GCA_015106755.1). Classification (NCBI taxonomy): domain Eukaryota; kingdom Metazoa; phylum Chordata; class Actinopteri; order Cichliformes; family Cichlidae; genus Etia; species Etia nguti. The sequence goes on from VUQG01036577.1 coordinate 10,433, forward strand.
TGGATGTTTATTGTGGACCTGCCATGCTATCTGCGAAGCTAGAAACTAGCTTTACACCGTAGTGAGGGCGGAATACATCGCCTCGATGTTCTCCATTGTTTTGTTGTTTGCGTCGCATACAAATTATGCAGTGAGACTTTTGGCCACACTCCTATAACGACCCCAAGCACACTAAGTTGGTACTCAATCAACTCCGTTTTTATCCTGAGGTGCTTACTGTGGATTTAAAAATAGTGAAGTATCCTGCGTTCTCATTATAGAGAGAATGGCTGGGAGGCATGCGGCAGGCTGAAGCGTCAGCCCAGGAGGGCATTTAAAGAACAAGCCATCAGCTTGTCAACAGCTTAAGCGTCTCTATTTCGTCTTTGTGAACTAAACTCAAAAAATGTGCCAACAATAACAATCAGAAAGATGCATTGTGTGTTGAAAGCAACTCCAGTGAATATCTGCATAGTTACTCTTGTGAAAATTCAGAGAGAGCACAGGGATATATTGTTTTACCCCTTAAAGATTCATTGTCTATATCTGGACTAGTTATTTGAGTTATGTGTGCAGAGTGCTGCAGCCCTTAGCGTTATCAACACTTCCATTAATCTCTGTTAACAGATACCTGCAGCAGAACTACAACAGGTGTGTGAACTGCAGGGCAGCCAAACATTTGATGAGAAAGTTCAAAGACTGATTATCTGTAAGAAACATTCAAACCAGTAAACTGGTACAATATCTGGGATACAATACAATACAGTTTTATTTATATAGCACATTTAAAAACCCAAAGGCACACCAAAGTGCTTCACAATAATACAGAAAATCATTATAAATCAATTAACAAAGTACAGATCGGGCACTAGCACTAGCACAGACAGAAGGGAGGCACTAATAGACCAGAAGAGTTAAGTAAAATAGGTATCTGACCTCAAATCAGAAGGAAGGTCAGTTCATGGATACAAAATATCAACTAAGAAGTTAAAACCAGCAGTAAAATTAATTAGATTAGATGGAATAAGGGTATTACCGTATTTTCCGCACTATAAGGCGCACTTAAAATCCTTTAATTTTCTCAAAAATCATCAGTGCGTCTTATAATCTGGTGTGCCTTATCTATGAATTCTGGCTGTGTTTACTGACCTCGAACCGATTTTATGTGGTACACAGTGCTCAAAAATCTGTCAAAAAATGTTTTAGTAGGACTTTGCTAAGCTATGAAGCCGCACAGTTTGAGCATTACGGCTACCGCAGTCAGGAGCCTCGCGACTCATAGTAATCTGGGTCCAAAACTCCGTCCGTTTCAGGTCCCAAAGTCAAATGAACACTGCGGCACACTGAGAGTTAAAAACTGTGTAAATTCTTTCATCTTTAATAAAATGATCAGCGTTGCTGCTTTACCAGGTGTAACAATTAAGTTTAACATCCAGGCATCCATGAAAACAGAATGTAT
>VUQG01036580.1:0-33293 GCA_015106755.1 Etia nguti
TAAGTCTTTATAAATATTTTTATATATATATATATATATATATATATATATATATATATATGTGTGTGTATATATATATGTGTGTGTATATATATATGTGTGTGTATATATATATATGTATAAAAGAATGATGTCAGTTTTCAAACACTAAATCGCTATGTTTACTTTGAAGTTGTAAGCCAAAATTTCAACAAAGTTTTTTTGAAATTCATTCAAAAAGTTGTTGAGCTATCATGTTTACAGGCACAATGATGACACACATGCACACACTACCAAAAACACAACGTCCTTGGCAGAGGTAATTACATGTATGTTTTAAAGTGGCTCACCAGTAGTAACAGGATTACCTGTAGTGATTATAAAGCTAATTCTATTTCAATAGCAAAAGTAACAGAACATCACAGTTTGAAAGGCCCAAAGCTAAATGACAGCCCCACTGCAAACCTCAACTGACAGAATAAGGAGTCTGCTGAGGCAGCAAGTGAAGTGTGTTCCCTTATGACTGTGACAATCTTACCTACAGAAGAGATGCCACAGCACTGAACCTGTCAACTAAAACCTCAAGTTGGTGAGAAATTAGGCACACACTATACCTCCAACTGTTACTTGTCTGCTACTGATTGTTTTGGTCTCTCTGCGCTTTCTTCTCTGCATGGAGACAAAAAAGCGCGGATGAATACTACCTGATGATAACAATGATGCTGTCAAAGATGTTGTATGGGTTCCTGATGTATCCAAACAAGCCGAAAGCCAGCAGCATGAAACCCATCTCCAGGACAAACATACTGGTGAAAACGATGTTGCTGATCTCTAACACATCAGTCAGTTCCTCGGGCTGGATGGAGCAAAAGAAAGAATGCAAAAGAAAAGAAGAGGGGGAAGGAGGGCGTGAGAGATAAAGCAGGAAGGAAAACAAAAGAATGAAGAAGTAAGATAGTTAGTAACTCCACTGTATTACCTCCAAGCCTTTCTAGTCTTTGTACCATGAGCTGAGACAGTCAAGATCAGAGGTGCAGCCAGGCCCTATCAATCAAATGGGGCCAACACCAATCTATACCTGCTGATCTACTTCACTTACCACATTACACTCTCATCAGGACAAACTAGCTAAAGCATTCCAAGTCTGTTGTTTGTCTGCGAGTCTGCTGGAGATCCATTGTTATATTATTACAAATGCATTGTAATAGCAGGTATGTGAATGTGGACTTTCAACATTGCACCTCAGTCTCACATCATTCTCCTGCACGAACATTAAATGCTCTTAAAAAAATAGCCCTTCAACCACTATCCTTTTTATTACATTTCGTTTTACTTGCTCTTTTAAAGTATCAAGAGTCTTTGCTAACAAGCATTGTGCGATCCCGAAATTCACACGTAATGAATATTTATGATCCCCACATGACTGAAACCATAAATTCTCTCTACTCTCCCTCACAGTTTGTGAAACTCTTTAGCTTGTGATAAATTTTAGTTCTCATGCCACAGGAAGAAGACTTATTAACACCACTTGTGACTCTACATGTGGGAATCAACAAGCGGTAGACCCAAACCCCCAGGCCCATAACAGATAGACCATATTTATGAGTATCACTGACAACGCTAATATATATAACACTATATTGCCAAAAGTATTCGCTCGTCTGCCTTCACATCCATAGGAACTTGAGTGACATCCCGTTCTTAATCCATAGAGTTTAATATGATGTCGGCCCACCCTTTGCAGCTATAAGAGCTTCAACTCTTCTGAGAAGGCTGTGTGTTTACGAGAATTTTTGACCATTCTTCCAAAAGTATTTGTGAGATCAGACACTGATAGGGCCTGGCTTGCAGTCTCCTCTAATTCATCCTGAAAGTGTTCTATCAGGTTGAGGTCAGGACTCTGTGCAGGCCAGTCAAGTTTTCCCACACCAAACTCACTCATTCATGTCTTTATGGACTGCTGCTGTCTGCACTGCTGTTCACAAAAAGTTGGGAGCATGAAATTGTCCAAAATGTCTTGGTATGCTGAAGAATTGAGAGTTTCTTTCACTGGAACTAAGGGGCCGAGCCCAACTACTGACAAACAACCCCACACAACTTTACACTCGGCACAATGCAGTCAGACATGTACCGTTCCCCTGGCAACTGCCAAACCCAGACTTATCTATCAGTTTGCCAGACGGAGAAGTGTGATTCATCAATTAAGGAACACATCTCCACTGCTCTAGGGTCCACTGGCGGTGTGCTTCCAACACTTTGCATTGTGTTTGGTGATGTAAGGCTTGGATGCAGCTGCTCGGCCATGGAAACCCATCCCATGAAGCTCTCTACACAGTGTTCTTGAGCTCATCTGAAGGCCACATGAAGTATGTAGCGGAAAGTTGCTGACATCTGTGCGCTATGTGCCTCAGCGTGCACTGACTTTGCTCTGTGATTTAACGTGACCTACCACTTTGTGGCTGAGTTGCTGTCATTTCCAATCGCTTCCACAAATGGAATATTTAGTAGAAAGAAATTTAGTGAAGAAATTTCCTGACTGGACTTATTGCACAGGTGGCATCCTATGACGGTACCACAGTGAAGCTCACTGAGCTCCTGAGAGCGACCCATTCTTTAACAAATGTTTGTAGGAACAGTCTACATGCCTAGGTGCTTTATTTATACACCTGTGACTATAGAAGTGATTGGTACACCTGAATTCGTTGATGTGGATGCGTGAGTGAATACTTTTGGCAACATAGTGTACTTCTTTGCTGACCTCAACAACTTCAGAAAAATGTGTGTATGGCACATCTCTCTCAATATCATGCCTGCCCACTGATAGTACTTGTGTTATACAGTGCTAGATTGACAATAGTTTATATGCTTGCTCCCAAAGCTGTTATAATTGTGAGCCCATTATCAATATGAATCGCTTTTAGTAATGTGGAGTAAGAACAGGGTTGTGTAACAAAGTAACAAATGATACAGCATTTTTGCTGATGAGCTTGTGAGTTAACTCGGACATTCAGGGAGCTTAAAAACAACACCAGCCTGTGCATGGGCAAAAAAAAGACACAGCAATAATGTCAAGGGACTCAAATACAACTGCTGGTGTCTTGTGTTGTGAGAGAAAGAATACAAATGTGGGTTTTTTTTCTTTTTTAAATTTTTTTTCAAAGACAGGACATCACACGAAAAGCTTTAAATAAATTCAATAAAACTTCAAAAGAGCTGTCAGCAAGCGTTTGTCTTGGGCAAACATAGTACTAGACACACATGTATTATTGTTTAACACTGCACTTAATGGCATTTTCAGTACCTCAGTGGCCCTCCGTCTTTACACTGGAGAAGTGAAAAAGTATTTTGCAGATGATTCTTATTCAGTCTGTGACTATAAATTCTACTTTACGTACCACTTTACAGCATGTTGAAAAAGGACAGCGCACTATGTTTGACATGGTAGGATAAAACAAATCAAAACAGCTCAAGGGTACAGAGCTGTGGGTGCTGCTACAGCTCACCTGGTTGAGTGGGATACCTGTACGCCCAAGTCTACACAACAGGGGCCTGGGTTTGAGTTCACGCCGCAGCAAAAGCTACATATGCTACTCCTTTCACCTTCAAAGAAAAGCATTTTTCAGTTGTTGGGCAAATGCAAAAAAAGATTGGATTGGAAAAGCTGAAAAAAACACTTCTTCATATTAATAATGTAAGTGAAGGTGCCTTTGAGTCGTCAGCCTCATGCAACAATCGACTCTGTATTGCTGCGATCATTTGAAACTCAGAGGTTTCACAATTATAACAAGCTCTTAAGCATATATCAATTTGTTTTATGGTCCCAATCGAGCACTCTGGACTATTGCTTTAGACGCGGTTCTCTACTTTCACCCCTACATTTTACCGACGCAGTGATCAATCAAAATTAAATACTCTCAGTACCCACAAGGAGGCATTTCGAGTGTAGAATTTTGAACACAGCTCTGCATATGACCTTGCCCTTAGGAACAAGAGGACAAGAAGAAAAACAGAGACTTGCACACCTCACGCCGCCTCTTTAAGCAAAGCAGTGTACTGAAAAAAAACACTGATTATAGTAATAACAGCCCCGTAAAAATCTAAATCTAATCATGTGGACTCAATTATGCAGTGTACCTTAGCATCTATTATGTATTTCAATTTACACGGTGAACCCGTGAGTGTTAATCAGGGACAGGATTAATACAACTGTAACATACATGAACATTTAATGCGCATAGAAATCTTTCACATGTGAACCAAAGTAACCAGAAACCTGCTATTTCTTATGAGAATTAAGTAGGTGCTTTTAAAATAAAAAATCTTGAGGGAATGGTAAGGTTCAGCATGCAGGCAAATCTGATTTGCTTCAAACACATCATCTCAGTGGTTCATCATCCATGCTGTTATGAGAGTGGTCAAATTGCATTTGTTGTTGTCAAACCACCTTTGATTAAGTAACAAGAGGCACAGTTTTTATGTTGCAATCAAGGCCTGCTAATTGTACTCTACGTGAATTTCAATTTGTAATGAAATTTGAGAGGTTAAAGATCAGCTCAGCACCTCATCTGATGGGAGTCACGTTCCACGTGTGAAAACTACGCACACGTCAGTTTGCACCTCGATTTTACGTTCAGCCTATTTCTAAAATGAAATCTAAACGCAGCCAAAACAAGCATTGATCGCTTCCCTTGTTCTCTTTTCCTCTCTCTTTGTCTCTCTACGCACATACAAAGTCTGCACTATGCCTCCCACACGCACACGCAGCTACACTCATAGTCTCAAAAAGTTGGCGAGGTGTAACATATGTGGGATGATGACTACCAAAGGGAGGAGGAACTCGTATTTAACACTTCGTTTCATGTGTATGTTTGTGCTTGAGTGTGTGTATGTGTGTGTTATTGCCCTAAAAAGGCCATGGTTCTTCTAGTCGCTCCTTATGTTTATGCCACTAAGATAGAAACACACTCACATGTGCGCGCACAAACACGCACACACATCCCCCTGGAGAGGGAGACATGGAGACACAGAGAAAGGGGAAAGAAGGGAATGATCTTTGTTCACGCACCAGAATCTCTTCTTTGGATTTGTATGCATTTCCAGGCCTGCTTGGAAGTGGAACAGTTCTTATGTGTAAATGTGAAATATCACTACATAAATGTGTCTGTGTGACACCGGAGAAGGGGAAAGGGCAATGGTATTATTTGATGTAAAACTTTCCAGATGTTGGCCACAGAGGATAAAGTAGAAACTGTGAGTCTGGAGTGTGTGACAGTGCCTGGACGTGTAATTTATGCGTGAGAAAGAGGAAGCGAGTGGGTGCTACTCCTTCCACCCCCCTCCTTCCCTTTATTTCCTTCAGCCCCTCAGCCCTCTTCACTCTGCCACTCCTTCTCTAACTCTCGTTTCCTCTCATTCAGACTCCTAGACTGAACGAGCCATAAAAAGGCATTTTTTAAACACACTTGCCACCCGTTTTCACTAAACTCCTGTCACCCGTAGTCCTCTTAGCTTTAAACCACTGATCTGTGTCATTTTCCCAGAAAAGCGAAATCAGCCCGACACCCTATCCCCTGTGTCTTACCTGCTCGTGGTACTCTATTCCCATGCTGAGAGTATTGACAAGAATAGCGATCATGATCCCGCGGTTGAAGTATTTACTTTCCACAATCCTCTTTAGTTTTTCCCTGAGGTCCCTCCAGGCACGAACCACTCCATTTTCGTATTCAACAACCCCACGGCGTCTGCTCCGACCCCTCACTCCTCTCACATCGGCCCCCTGGATACAAGATTTTGGATACAATAAGTCAAAACAACAACAAGGACGTCTTATGCTTTTTAATTACTGTAGTTTTAGACACTATGGAAAATAATCCATAAAAACAACACTGTGTTAGGTTTGAAGAATAAATGATTGTATTTATTTATTTATCACCACCCTCAGCATCATTATATGTATAATCAACACTTGTGAATTAATCATCAAGGTTTAAAATCATCATTAGTCCACCACCATCCATTCTGACCTGAGGGAAGTCGTGTAGTCCATCTGCCTCTCCCTTGCCTCCCTCTAGGTCTCCCAGTTCCAGCTCCAAGGTCTCCAGACTGCTGGCACACAAAGGGCAACTAAGTAGCTCCAAGAGGAGAGGGCTAGGCACCACACCCGCCAGCTGGTAGAGCAGCCGCTGGCGACCTGAAAGGAGGAACGGGTGATGATGGTCAGATGTTGCTGAAGGAGTTTCTTTAGCTGTCCTATCTGTTTATCTTTAACAAGCAAACACGTTTTGATTCGTTCATTTTTCATCACAGCTTCTGAGTCCTATTTTCTTTTACAAATTGTATTAAATTAATATCTACTTCCCGATATATTGGTATTAACATTTATAAAAGCTAACAGTTGAACATTTTTAAATTTAAAAAAAAGCCACGAGAGAAACACCCTTCAAGCACGATATGAATGCTGCCATTGTACAGTCTGTCCACCAGAGGGCACTCAGCTCCCCAGTTAACAACACACATGTTTTGAACACAGCAAACAAACAGCTAATCCAAGCTGAGTCTTACAGAGTGTAAGTGCCTAAATAAAGAACTACACATACATTTTTTTGTGAAATCTTTTCATATTTGTGTCTGGAAGAAAAGAAAATATTGGCCAATATATCAGAATATCAGCTTTTTAATATCACCAAGTATCAGTATCAGTCCTATTTCGGTCTGACTCTAACATTACATATTCTATATCCTGCTGTAATACAAGTAAATCAGTGTAAATAAATAAAGTTTTTAAATGTAAATATAAATATAAACTTTCTTAAACTTACATATCTGAAGTAGGGATCAACTGATAAGTAGGTATGGTGATTTTATTAGACAATTTAAGAAACATCAGTTGGGCTCTAATTTGCATCTTTACTACAAAAAGCGCATCGTCTATTTAGACATTACCTTTGATTTCCATTTGATCCAAGTGTATTCTTTATCAAAACTATAAACAATAGAAAAGATAAAAGGCCTGAAGTCCCCATTAGCAAAGTAGGACCAACTCTATGTAGTATAAAGCACCGGGCAATCATTGGCAAACCCTTTACTGCAAAGCACTTCTTGGTGCTCGTTAAGCTTACTGTTGTAAAAGTGGAACAGTTGGAGGGGAGTAAAAATTAGTGCTTCGACATGTTTATGTGGTCGACTTTTTTATAAGCACAACATAAAGAGACAAAGAGACGGTGAAACCTTGTGGTATAATGATACAGCTCGAAGACATTAACATAAGTGAAATTTTGCATTTTGTGCTGAAGGGCCGTCCTTTTCAGCGCACGGCCAGCACACATTCAGTTTCCGCAGTGAGTACAGCAAGCTCGCCCACAGTTCGAGATCTCGGCTGCCTCGTCTCACCTTCTGTTCTCTGACTAGAGCCTTTTAAAATCAGTACAGAGGAACTGCAGAGCAAAGCACGGCTGAAAACTAACACAGGCGAAGCTTGACTTCTGAAAACGTCAGCTCTTCAAAAGCAGCTTTAACAGCACATAAAGTTGTTTACAACACTGTCTATACCCCGAGCTTTTTAAAACGGTTTGTGAGAGCTCTCACTGTATTTTATTGTCATTTATAATCTTAAATGCTTCTCCAGTTCTTGACATACTCACAAATTGTTTTCGCAAATTCTGTCGGGGTACAAAACCCTTGTCCCGGGAAAAATCTGTTTAAACTGATCCCATCGCATTAGGTTATTCAATAAGACTACAATTACAGTGAAATCAGAGGGCTGCAGAGCTGAAAATATTCCCAAGAACATGGTCCTCCAAAAGTGTAGAGGAACCAAAAACATGATTCACACTCTAAAGCCATACCTTATAAGGTTTAGCAGATAGTGAGTTACCTAACAGTGCTAAAAGCAAACAGAACAGATCCACCTTTCAAATGAGTAAATATGTGATCTTTCCTACAGTGTACAATTTAGGGTGATGGTTTTTTTTAAGCGTTGCACTCACTCTCCAAAAGGATTCAGGCTGCTTAACATCATTTCCTCGTGCTTACTGTTAGTCTCACCCTTTAATGACACAACAGAAATGTCTTTCATACCATTTCTGCACAGCTCCTGTCTTTCTGCTCTCTGTTATTTTCTCTGTCTCCCCAAATCCAACCTTCCTTCATGCATCCTCCCCCTGCTCTCTTCTCTTTCTTTTTATTGCTCTAATTTATTTTTCTCTTGGCGGCCTTCTCTCAGCTTCTCAATGCGGACCTTAAATCTTTCACACTTTATGAATACATTAATAAACTCCATATTTTCTTCCTTCCTCAGCCACTTGTTTTCAGAATACCATAACACACCTGCATTTCTGTTTACATTCCTTAACACTGCATACTTTTCCTCCTCTAACTGTTCCCCCACACACCGTGTTGATTCAGTCAGTCCTGCCCCTTTATCCACTTCTCTGCGCTGATGACTTTAACACTTGAGACATGGATTTCCTGTCAGGACTCTAAGTGCTTCTTGAGACACATGCACACACACACCGTAGAAGCAGCCACGGGCTATTTCAGGTCAAGCTTGGGATGAGGACGCAGGGTAAAAGAAAGAGCACTGAATGAAAGCGAGTGTGATGACAAAACTATAATGGAGCCCGAGGGAATACTAAAGCATCGCAAAGAGAATGCGAAGGAGACTTAAAGGACAGTGGAAGACAACTAAGAAAGAAAAGCTTTATTTTTTCATCCTTTGTCTTTGTTAGATATTTAGTTGTGGTTTAAACACTCTAAAAGTGGCATCTTCCTTAAGCTGACTCAACCTCTGATCTTTCTGACCAGAAAAACAACGGTGAGCAGTAAAGTTTGGTATTCCCATGGATGCAGATTCCCCATCCATATTTTTCTGGATTCTACAATTGTGAGATCCACCCATGTGTCTAATTGTCTGTGTGCAGTGATTGTTTTCTTACTGTGCTGTCCCATGAGCTGGTAAAGCTTGGTCAGCGTCTCGGCGTGCTCAGAAGCCGGGTGGTTTGGCGGATGCTCCGGACAAGAGCCGCACTGCTTTGAGTGAGGGGGTGGCGTCTTGCTGCTATAGCTGCACACAAAAGACGGCAGAATGGTGGGATAGTTCATCCCCCCGTTCAGTCGCCCGAGTAACGAGCCCACGCGCTGGGTGACAGCAGTCGGGTTATCGCTGTTTCCATTTGCACTTCCCCTCCGAACTGTAAGCGACTTCATCTCCAGTTCCTCCCCGCCTTTGTTGTGTCCTTCTCTGTCCACGTGCTCTGCGGTTGCCACGCTGATGGTGTGCTGCCCGCCATTGCTGAGGCGACAGTGCTGATGCTGATGGTGTTGTAAAAGGTTATGGATTGGCCTCAACCACAATGCGTTACCTGGGCCTGACCCTCCGCAGCCCCTGCTGGAACCGTGGCCGTGCCCATTACCGCCACCATTACTGCCTCCACCACTACCATTAGGATTCACCTTTTTACGCCGTTTACTGTTCAGAAAACAAGAGACATGAATAATAATTAAGGGTGGCTAGTAATAAATAGTAATATTTATTCAAGATAGATTTTTGTTTATTTGTGTTTGCATCAGAATGCAGTTCTAATATATTTCTGGCAGGCATAATGTAATTCTGTGAGGTGCACGGTTGCCAAAGTCCATGAAATGATTGCAAATTAACAACAAAACATAAGAGGGATGATAGAATGAATATATTGGGTACTGGAAAAGTAACACTGGTTATATTATTTATTTATTTATTTCCAGGGGAGAGTTGTTGAGTGAAGATCTTTTTGTGGTTTTTTGCTAATTCACTGATCTCAACTTTTGAAAACAATTAACTAGATAACGAGAATTAAAAGTGTGTGCTAACAGAGCCATATTAGGTGAGCCTGTCGCGTAGCCTAGCAAGTCGTTAGGGAACAATGCATTTCATGGCCGTTTGGCAAGTGGTTGGTGGCAGTGGGTGAGAAATCAACTGCAAAAGCCTCAGTCACCACCACACAACACATTTATTGCTTCGTCATTAGACATTTCCAAAAACTTAAAAAAACCAAAACAACAACCTATAACGTACCTGTGCCAGCCAGAGTATATCCTCTGGAGCCTGCGTGTTAACTTGCGGTAAAGATGGCTAATGTAGCGTAGCATCTCTTCATAGCATGAGCCCGGCTCGCTGTAACTGGCAAGTGTGGAGTCGTTTGACATGTAACGAGCACGCTGCTCCCTCATCAGTGCATTCTCCCTTTGCTTTGTCTCGGAGAATTGGGTGGCGATGACCACGAGGCACAAGTTGATCATGAAGAAAGAGCCCACCTGTTTGAAAAGGTAAAGGTAAAGACAGAGCAAAGAGTCTCCTAGTGTGATAAAACCACAACAACACTGCCTAAAATGATATAGATGTTTTATGGAGCAGGCCTTGACTCAATTAAAGTGTTGATATAGTGTCATAAAAGTCTTTCCAAGCAGATGCTGCCTGCTTGGTCGAACACTGTAAACACATAACTGAACAGTTTTTTAGCTACTTAGAAATAATTAAATTTAAATGATCCTCCAATGAGGTGGCTTTGTCCTTACTATAACTTTGAAATGTCAACTCAATAATGAAATGTATGCTAAATATGTCATTAGTGTGAGGTACTAAAAGATGAATTGCAAATTAGATGAGCACTTTCTTCACCTGGTTCCTTCGTATTCCTTCGTATGACATACAAGTTATCTTATTATGCGTCTCACCCACCTCCTTCATGAATTACTTGCTTTTGTTTAGTTCTTTTTATTTTGAATTTCTTCTACTCTACCACCAAACACATATGTTTTTCAAACTCAGTAGGGAAATTTAGGTGCACAAAAAATATTTTTTTGGAATTAACATATGCGTACTTTTGGAGTATTCAACATGCAGTACTGCAGACTCTGTAGAACTTATATAGAGATTGGGATTAATGAGAGGCAGGATTTTCCCTAAAAAATAAAGTGCAATTCTGAGTGTCACCAAATTCTTTGTAGTACTCATCAGGTCAAATCTGTCCTTTCATCTCAAATCAGAGCATATACTGGAGGTAAAAGAGTGTGTTGGGTTAAACAGGTCAGCAAAAGATTCAGTGACAAGTAGTCATTTTGTATTCAGAGTACATAAGTACAGTCGATCTGAAGACTGACCCCAGTGTCTGTTTCTTAGTTGACTAGGTCAATTGAAAATCCCAAACCAAGGAAAACTGTGTCTATAGACAGCTGTCTCCCCAACAAAAACCCAACCAGGCTTAGAAAGCTGCAGGCGTTCACTTTTATCTGGATTAGTCCTTTTTAAAAATGAAAAATAATGGTCCTTTAAAACAAGACATTTTGGACCCAATCAAATTTGTCATTTTATTATTATTTTTCTTGTTGTTGCTTCAAGGCTCTAGCAAAACAACAGAATATAAAGAGAAGTTGAACAAAAAAATAAAGAGGTACTTACAATAATGAGCAGTATAAAATATATAAAATTGTAGAAGGAGTGAGCATCCATGACATAGTACATGATGTCTACCCATCCTTCCAGTGTGATGACCTGGTGATAGAGGGCAAAAAGACAGAGAGTGGGAGCCTTTTAGTTGCAATAAAAAGCAAACATTCCTTCATAGCTCTGCCCATTACCTTTTCTTCAAAAACGGCAAAGACACCCACACATGTACACCAATACCCACAGACACATACATACTCCAGTATACAACAGTCAGATTTCCAGTTATGTTTTTTAATGGCTATTCCTCTGAAGAAAGTCTGCAGTGTCCCTAAAACATGTTATAAAGTATGTGTGTGTTTGTGTGTGAGTGCAGAGGAATGACACAATTCTCTCATGTAGCCAGTATGCTAATGAGCAGTTGAGATCCTGAGACTTGAAAACGGTGGCTCAGTTCAGCCGAGCTGATAATACAATCACACCTCAACATTTACACCTCAGCGGAGCCTAAAACACCACAGCAAAAACTGGCAGAGCATGAACAATAGCAGGAATGTATGTACATTAGACTCAGATGCCAGCACATATCTCTGTGTGAATGGAAAACTGTGAAAAAAACATACCAAAAACAGACACCACACATGCGTAAAATCCACCTATACACAAACAGGTAGACATGCGCACACACACACACACACACACACACACACACACAGAGGAGACTAATCTGCTCTCTTCTGCAGAAGATTAACCGAGGACTTCATATGTGTCAACTGTAAGCGTATGCTAAACAAACCATACATAGGTACAAAACATATTTAGCCAAGAACATCTATGCAGGTCTTGTAAACTGTACATTTAACACCTGATTACCTCATTCACTTAACTAACTACGAATTTAAATGTCAGCACTAAAGGGACATATTTTGTAATCAGTTCCTGATTAATTCACCACAGGATTCATAATTCATTATGGACTTGGGCAAATGTAAATATAAATCTTGGGCTGTGTTAAGCCATTTTGCAAAAGGCAACTCTAGTACATATGTGAAGGAGCGATATTATGACACCGTGTAGCAAAGAGAGAACACAGAAGTAAACAGATTATCCAGTGGCTTCCAGGCCAAGCTCATCATCTACTGACTCATCTTTAAAATCAGACAGTACCCAGTGCTGTAATTTATCTAAATGGCTTGCACATGCAGCAGACAGCACGCTCTCTGCTGTCACCTGTGAGTGGCTTCACCCTCGCTCTTATTCTTTTGTTTAACAGGCCACTTTTGGGTCCCTCCATCCCAAATGACCCCCCTCGGAATCAGATGGTTTGTTTGTACAATAATTTTAGCGTACCTAATGAATCCATGCAAAATTGAACTGTACTCCAATCTACGTGTTCAAAGGAGAACGGACACTCTTTTCAAGGATGCGAATGTTCACATTTTGGACTGAGAAGACAGATGATTTAAGAGAAAAGTAAAGGAGGCCATTGACGTCCACTGTGAACCAGCAATAAGTAATATCACTACACGTTTGTAACCAATACATGCAACTCTCCAGTCATCCCCTGGATCTGCATCTATACCACCAGCAGGTGTAAGATATTCAAATCTGCATGTGAGTGTGTGGAAAAAAGTGGATTTGTAGCCACACTCTGTGAGTTTATCAGACATGTACACATCATTTATCTAGATAAAAAGCTAATCTCACTTAAGACTCAAAGTGCTGCTTGTTAAACCAACCTGAACGAGAAGAAAAATCAGCAAAAATTTTCTTATGAGCTGAGACCACACATATGCGGGAACAGAGTAAAGCTGTGAGTACCAAAGAGGGATTAGTAGTCTGTTATTAGTCCATTTGTCTCTGTGTATCTTCAGCATTTGAGCTTTTCAAAGTAATGTGAAGGTAATACTCGGTTTGAGAAAGTCAAGTCGTGCAAGTCAAAGCGCATTAGACATGCAGACAGATCTACAGTATCAGCGAAACCAGCACATATCTACTAGAAGGGCTGAAATTCATATCACAACAGTACAGACAGTGTTAGCACAAAGGATGTGATAGGGAAAAGCCTGTCACGGTCTTCTGGGGAGCTGGAACCAGCAAGAGGGGAAAAGAGGAATACACTTTTAGAAACTGGCATGTGGAAATGAAGTGGCTTTAAGGTCATGACACATACCCACTGATAGCTTAAGAGGACTTTCTACCAGGATGAATTTCAAATTTCTACTATTTTAAGACAAAAAATAAGAAATATGACTATGTTGGAAAGCTGGGTATTTTTGTTAGAAGGCAATCATTCTGGTTCAGTTTCTTACTGGACTTATTTTTCAATATCGCTCATATTTCAATGTTGCAAATATTAGAAATGCAACTAACATTAGTCCGAAATGTAGACGTGATATTGTGAGCTTGCAAAAATACAATTACCTGGTTTCTGAAAGCTAACTTCACCGTATTTAAACTCTATTCCAGATCAAGGAGACACAGAATAAGCCTGATTTACTCTTAAAGTAGTAAATAGCAGTGAAGACAGTGATTGGTTTCAGAAATCCTGTGAACATTTCCACCATCGTCATCTTCGTTGCAAACAAAACCAGTGGCTGTCAAACCGCACGCTCATTGGCTAATGTCTTGTGATTGACAACAAGTTTTACACGCAATTCTGATATCCTCATGTCATTAGCCAAGAAGGTAGTTAAATCTATTAAAAATGATCACTAGCAAACCAACATGAGTAGCCTAGATCAAAGCAATGTGTTAGCTTAGTAACCTAAGTTAGCTTGGTAACCCAAGCAAACAGGTAACCGAACTTGACAATTTATTTATTGTACTGTATAAATTAGTAAGCATTTGAACTGCTTAAAATTTTTTTAAGAAGACATTTTTAATATGCAAAATGCACTTTTTCCTTTTTCCACCATATACCAAAGCTAAGACATCACAACAACGTGAGTGGTCAATTTCAGTGTTGATCCTGGACAAACACTATTATATCAGATTAAAAGTGTTTTGCACTGCCTATGGTCAGGGTCTGAAAAGGAAAGCCAATGGGGGAGTGTCTTAAACCTGAATACTCTTTAATGGCTTCACTAACCAATGGCTGAAAAAGCCCCGCCCATTCTCTTTTTTATGATGCAAATTGGACATCTCTAATTTGAGGGTTAAATCAATAAATCAAGGCTAACCATACCATTAGCCTTGATTTATTTAGTCTATTTATAGGGTTCATTTTAAGCCAGTATTAGACATACAGGGGAAACATGCTGTCCACAGTCATCAAACATTAAAAGCAAAATGAAATGTCATTAAGCTGAAGATTTTCATTTTTATTATGTCAGTGTGAGGGATGAACTGAAACCCTGAGACAGTCAGGTGAGAGTAAACAGTTACTGTGTTTGATATTATGTGACATTTTCTAGTTTGAGGTTACTCTATTTAGATAAAATGCCCAGTCCAAATATTGTCTTTGGTGATTTAACAAACAACAAAACTGAAAACTAAAACTTCCAAAACTATGGCAAACAGCAAATACTGTTTTCTGTGTTTTAGCTTCTGCAAACAAATCTGCACTTTTACCCCCGCTTACCTGGAATATGGCTATCCAAGCATAGCCAATATTGTCAAAGTTGACAGCTCCCTTGTGAGGGTTGAGCTCCCCTGGGCGGCAGTCGTTGTAGTACTGATTCCAGTTAACGCAGAAGTTACCGCTGGTGATGCCCTCCCTAATCAAAACTGAACTCAGGTCAGAAGCCGCCAATGTGCATTTGAGCCTGTCTTGAGAGTAGGGTGGCACATCTTTGCAACGCCGCATCCCGTTTTCACGTGGAGCTGAGCAGATAAACGGGCTGTCTTCACCTTCCTCAGACATGTAGTAAGAATTTAAAGACCCGTTGGACATTCTGGATTAAAAACAAACAAACACACAAATATCACTGAGAGCACACGCATGTGGGCAAATATAAATACCCCACAAATTACAGTTAGTGTTCTCTTCTTCCAAAACATCTCAGTCAGAGATTTCCACTCTAATCAGCGAATCATCTCAACAATATGGTAATAGGATTGATGAACTCTCTGTCTTATAATTGCTTAGTGGCTTAAAAATCAAATCATGACTGCAGCCGATACAGCGTGCTATAAACCTCAACACGAATGACTGAGAAGCATCTTTTTTCAGTGAGGTTTCTTCTCACTTATTTCTGGTTTGCTTCTCTTGTTTGGGGATCTATAGAGATAATATAGAAAGTTTGTTATTCCTGTAAATAATCTTTTTTTTTAAAAAAGGCTCCAGCTGCTTCAGTCAAAGCTGAATAAATGATAGAAAAAATTTAGAGGGTTGGGTGGCTCGCTCTCTCATGGCCTCTAAAATATTTGTCTATCCACTCCACCTGTGTTTCTGCATTTACACGTAGCGATCATCGAATCAAAGAGCTACCCCGAACCCTGGTTTGAGGCAGTCGGGTAGCGGGGAGAAAAGATAAACAGTCAACCCCTTTAACAGCCTTTCTGCTCTAGTGTTCAATAGAAAACCTGTTATAATACCTCTAAAACTATCATATTCATGTTTTTATTCTTACAAGTTGCCATTACACTTTGAATGCTTCAATTAAAAAAACAATATGGACCTTATTTTATGACAAGATTTTTTTTAAGCCAGCCATTTATTGGTATCCATGGTGACAGCTGTTTCCTATTTGTGGTAGAGAGTGTTGAGTGCATCCCACAGATTACCTATTTTATTTATACTCCTCCCTTTAAATTGGAGAGCTCTCCACAACAGTTACTGCGAGAAGTGATATTTATGCCCGACTAACACGGAAGGCTTTAGCAACCGTGCACTGCTTTATTTCCACACCATTCCCATAATTCCTGACATCTTTTTTTCCCCCATTGTGGTGTGTTTGCCTAATGCTGCCGAGGCAAAAATCATGTTCTTTATTTTCCATAGACTTTAAAACAGCCAAAAGCTTCAGTGTCATGAGAAAATGTTTGCCCCTTACCCATTTCTTACTTTTTTGCATATTTGTCACATCTGTATGCTTCAGATCACCTAAATAATTTCAAAATTAGACAAACATAACCCGAGTAAATACAAAATGCAGTTTTTAAATGAGGAGCATTTGTTAATGGGAAAAAAACTACCCACACCCACCTTTCCCTTTGGGAAAAAGTCATTTTCACCCCTTAAATAAACTTCATGGATACTCCCAGACTTGATAAATTAAGAAATCACTTAAACACAACTTGTCTGACAAAGTGAAGAAGACTAAAAGACCTCAAAACACACCATGCCGCCATCTAAAGAAGCAGCCGAGAAAGTTACTGACATCTGTCAGTCTGGAAAGGGTTACAAAGCCATTTTAAAGGCTTTGGGACTCCACTAGCCATAAAAGGAGAAAACGTGGAACAGTGGTTCCAAGAGCTCATCAGCAACTCATCCAGGAGGTCACAAAAGAACATTGAAAGAAAAATAAGACATCAGAAAGGTGGCAAACACTTCTTCACGGCACTGTATATGATAAGAAATGCCTGCAACACTCACTAAAATAAGAAATAAAAGGAAAAAAATCAAAAAAATGTTAGTTTACGTCTGATGCTACAAAGAAATAGTGGAGACGCTTAGTGCAAGAGTTTCTGCATGTTCATGTGTGTTATTTCAGAGGGCAGTGATTCATTTTGTCCTGGAAGTCAGATAGATTTGTTCTCTGAAAGGACTCACAGCATCTTTTGTGTTAAGTATTAAGCTACGGTTTTCTATCAGTCTCTCTTATCTACTCAAAGCAACATTAACTCTGGGACAATTTGTGCCATTACATCAAAAGCGCAATTAGTTCATGCATCTTTTGGCGTTGTGAGGATGTGGCTACTGAAGCAACTTTTACTATTTTTCTCTTGCATAAAATCACTCCCCACGGCTAAAACGATGACTGAGCTCGATTTTGGCTGTTTGTGTGTGTGTACTTGATTTTGAGGGAGTAAGCTTGTCTACTGTTTTTTTATCCGATCTTGTTATATCACAAGACGAGAAAAGCTAAATGTGGAAAAATAGGTTCATCTAGTATTCCCACAATGCATGCTGCATAGAAGGAAATGCAGCGTTTTCTTCTCCCGGCTTTGGTAACAGAGTGAACACTGTGTTCTCTCTCGGCTGTGGGTCTGTCAGTGCTGACTCGTTTTCTGTCTCACATCAACAGAAGCTGTATCTTTTCTTATTTTCAGGTCAGTACCTATGGTCTGCCATTTCCTACAATCTGGACTGAGCAAGAAAACTTTTACATGTATTCATGGTGCAGTGGTTTAAACATTTGCCTACCAAGCAAATGATTCCTGGTTCAGTCCCGGGAGGAGGTAGTGATCCATTGGATTTTACATCAGGAAGTCTATCCGGCGTAAAAATCTGCTTAATCAAATATGTGGAGCTACCAGCTGTCGCGATCCTGTGTGAATAAGGGAGCAGTCGAAAGTAGCTTTATTACTTCACTCCACAAAGTTAAAAGTGTCTCCTGAATTAATTTCCTCTTGTGCTGATAAGTTCTGGGTCTTTTGGAGATGATTTTTAATTATCCTAGGTGCTAATTTAAATTCTTTCTATTGAAGGACACAGCATTTTTCTGGAATACCTATGTTTTTTTATCTACAAAGATGGGGTATTTTTATTTCTTTGTCTCAGAGTACAGGAGCCAGCACACTGACCTATTCTTATTGATACAGCATTGCTCTACTTCTCTTATTGCTTTTCTCTGATACATCTTGACGGCACTATGCATTGTGCATACTCTAACAAGCTAGAAGTTCTACATTTTCACTACTCCTGTTACTCCAGATGACAACAAAAAAACTATGACAGGACTAAAAAGGAAGGAAGCTAAAATGTTATATTTGTCAGGCAATTTGTAGCTTTACAGGCTGAGATTGTACCTTTCACTCTAGAGCCTGATCGATTTATCAGTGGGGTGATATTATTGGTGGATATTAGGTATTTGCTGATGTATCGGTAGCAGCTTTTATAACAACTGATAAGAGACAATTAAAAAAGTGCAGAATAGAGAGAGAAACACCCTTCAACCATGTTGGATTACATAGTTTGTCCACCAGAGGGCACTCTGCAACCTCCCTATTGGCAACGTGCTTGTAGTGCCACAAATACAACGAAACGGCCATAAACAAGTAAATAAATAACTACACATGACGAATGCAAGGGAAATCTGTTTATATTCCATGTTCCTGAAAGAAAAAGATATCACTCGATGTATCGGTATATTGAGTTTTACATCCCTAAACATTGGTATTGGTCTGATCATTCAGACTCTCATTCACTCATCCCTTCTTTGTCTGTACTGAAGGAAAATGATTTTGAATTGGATCCCAGTTTCACCAAAATGTATCATTTAAAAAATCAAATCCAGCTTTGACATAAAAGATCAAGAGATTCCTATCCTACATCACAAGACGAATTCCTTACGCTCTGATGTCCTCTGCCAGGAAGCAGCGATTGCGCAGCAGTCCCTCCCACAACTGGACTCCCACAATGCCGAAGATGAAGAAGACAAAGAAGCAGAGGAGCAGAACATTTCCCAGCATCGGCAGAGTGTCCAACAGCAGTGTCACCAAGATCCTCATACCTACACAGTGGGATACAAACAACAACGATGTGTTGACATGTTACTGACTAATAGCACCCGACATACATGACAGACATAATATAAAATCCATCCGAGCTAGCCTTTTACTTTTACCTTGACAAGCTCTATTAATCTTCCGTTTTTGGATCCAACAACTTCATCCTCGCACTTGATATAATTACAACAGATGACAATACTGAAAGTGACAGATTGACATCATTTCATCCTCTGGGATTTGAACTCACATCTTCCTTGTGGCTACTATTATCTAACCACGTGCATTCAGCATCCATCTCCCATGTCAGATGTGCTTAGCGTCAGCAGCATCAGGGATCCAGTCCCTGAGGTCCTCACAATGTCCCCTGTCTTCGCCTTCATATATCACAGCTTTGTCACATTGATCACATGTGCAGTGCTATGATATTATTATTCTTTCCGTGGCACAGAGTTACCAGTTTTTACCTTTGCAGTGATAATTAGATTTAAATCTTCATCCTGAGACCAAACTGTTTGTGCTGTGCAGCGTGAGAGAATTCTACCTGAAGCCATTACCATCATCAGTGGAAAACAGAAACAAATGTCTTGTTTGCCAGTTTTACAGTTATCAGAATGGGCTTAAGAATTAAGATAATAGTATTCCTATTAAATTTGTGCCAGAAGCTAAAGAAACATTTTATTGCCATTTATACTCAATTGTCAATGAAGTTATTATTGAAAGTGTAAAATGTGACTATCCTTGCTTTTCCTCTTCTTCTAATTAAATATACATAACAAATTCATATATGAATGAGTCACATTTAGATAGAAGCTGTCATTACATTACTAATTGTAGTCATTCATCAACTAAGGCTATCCATCTTGTTGAGGCCCTGTTGCGTCACTATAGTAGTCGTCTATCTTTTGTTTTAATGTCACTGGTAATAATTTCTCTGAGTGACAGGTTTAAAATGGTATTTGGTATGGCCACTTTATTTTTAACAACAGTCTGTGGCAAACTTTCTTGTAATGTCTTCATGTAGTCTTCAGGAATAGTTCTCCAGGCTTCTTGAATGACATTCAAAGCTCTTCTTTGGATGTTGGCTGCCTTGTGTTTACTGTTGTACCTCTCTCCTGACCTCCTTCGTACAAACCAAAACATTTCAAATTTGCATTTTTCCCTCCTGGGAGAAGAAACAAACCCCTTTGGGGATGTCTCAGGAAGGGCATCTGGCAAAAAAATGTGCTAAATCACATGTGTGGAGCCACCTCCTGTGGCAACCCCTCGTGAATTAGGGAGCAGCTGAGGTAGTTACTCTATAAGACCTGCTGCCACTGATTTTCAGTCCAGTTCTTGTGTACTTTTGCATAACTCAACCTTCTCTCCCTGCTTCCCTTCCCTAAGAATGGCTTCTTGACAGCAACGCTTCCACTGAGACCATTTCTGATGAGGCCTCAGTGAACAGTAGATGGATCAGATAAAGGCCAGATGCATCCATGTCCAGCTTTCAGGGCATAAATTTCAGATACTGATCATCTGCTGTAAATATGTTCTTTAAGCCTGCCACTTCTTTTTTTGTCCTCTACTTGTCAAACTTATTAAGAACTCACTGCACACCATGTCAACTTATTCCAGCTCAGCTAATAGCTCTTTGGGAATCATCTTGTTGGTGCAAAAATATAATTTTTTGCCTGCCAAACATTTTTACCTTTTAGGATTTTTCATAAATTCAACAAAAATAAAATGGCAACAAATTATTTGTTCTAGTAATGAAACGGCTAAAGATACTATTTAAAATTGGTTATTTGCTAGGTTTGCTAAGACGCATCACTATATCATGCCTTGAGTTAAGGGTCTTTGTTATACTTGAATTTTTCATAGGTCAGTGTTAAGTGGCTTAATAAACAAAAACACATCCCTGTGAAAAAGTGTGGGTAAAAGGATTGGACTCAAAATGAGTGCTAAAGCAGCCAATTTCAAAAGAAAAACTTAAACTGCCCTTCAGAAAATATGGGGGAAACTATTACTCAAGACCAAGGAAGTCTGGTTTCTTGGAATCAAAATATAAAAAAAAAAAAAAATGGTATTTTAAAAAGCCAGAACTACTGTAACCCACAACAATTTTCACTGTCAAGTTGTGATGACAAGAGACTGGGGAGTACCCCCAGAGAAATCACCCAAGTTTCTAAAGATGCCCTTGAAGACTTTGTTTTCTGTGCTTTCAGCTTGTGGTTTTCGTTCATGGGCATTCACTCACCTTTTTTTTTTTTTGGCTCATAACAAGAAACTGACGTAGTAGGAAACTAAGGAAGGCTAGTGCTTTTCTAAACCCAGTCATGCAGTCAAAACTAGACAGATGGCTGAAGAATTTGCTATCATTTCACGCAGGGTAAATGTAATTGTTTCATGCACCATAACAGGCTTGTGATAACGCATTTACTTGACGGTAAAAGTATGTGACTGGGAGTGCACAAGAAAGTTGGCAGAGATTTTGCAGAAGCCCCCTGCAAGTATCAACCTTGAGAACATGAAATAATCAGAGTGTGGTGCTCACTGTTTCTAAGCTACAGCACAAAAGACACAGTTAACATTTGTAGTTCAATGAATATTTCCCATCCTTTTAGGCAGAAAGAAAAACAGAAAGACAGACTGATTACAGAAAGAAGAACAGAGGATGAAAACCTCTGTTAGCCTTAACTACCTGGCTTGCTCTTACAGACAATATATTTATGGTGAAGGTAAAAAGGAAAACAGAAGAGGCCGAGTGTCAAAAAGGAAAAAAAATGAAGGAAACAGACTCATGCTACTCATCATTCAAGGGTATTTTGTTGTGTGTACCTGTGAGCATACGAACATGGCCTTTCAGGTATGTTTGTGTCTTGGGGCAAGAAAACTCAAGATCACTGACCTTGAATTTCTATCTCTAAGCTAGCTGCGTCTTCATTGACATTCTCTCCCTCCGTCTTCTCTCTATCTACCTCCATCTACCAACCCAGCTTTAGGGAGCAACTGAACACAACTGAACCTTGTGCACAGCTTTAAGTTTTCCCCAGAGCTACTGTTAGCTTGGTGATAAGGTTAATGTGTTGACCCAGTGTGTAAGTGTCTGTGGTCTTCCATGCTATGTGACAGCGTATGTGTTAGCAGCAGTGCACCCCCCACTGTCACATGGTAACAACTCACTTATGAATGTGAGGTCATCATCATTACAATTTCCCAAATCAAACTTAAACACACATATTTTTTAGCCATCTGGTGTCACACAGCAAACATATGTCTGTAAGTCTACTTAAATAAAGTATATATGTTGGCTTTAAAAAATGTATTCATGAATGAATTTAAACCGTAAACTTTCATATAATCTACATTTAATACACATAAAGTGAAATATTTCAAATATTTTTTTTGTTTGTTTTATTTTGATTATGGCTTATAGCTCCTGAAAATCAGAAATCAAGTATCTCAAATTTTTCAAACGTTTCCTAAAACGATTTAAATGCAGAAATGTCTATAATGTGACGTAGGTGGGGATCTGTTACCACAAATGACTGCATCAGCATGGCATGGGATGGATGCAATCAGCCTGTGGAACTGCTGAGGCGTCAATGAAGCCCAGGCTGCTTTGATAGCAGCCTTTGGCTCGCCTGTAGTTTTGGATCTGTGCTTCTCATCTTCCTCTTGACAAAACCCACAGATTCTCTGTGGGGTGCGGGTCAGGTGAGTTGGCTGACCAGTCAAAAACAGTAATAACCTGTCAGCAAACCATTTGGTAGTAGTTTTGGCACTGTGGGCAGGTGCTAGGTCCTGCTGAAAAAAGAAATCTGCATTTCCATAAAGCTTGTGACAGCACAAAGTGGTTTAAAATCTCCTGGTAGACAGCTGCATTGAATTTGGAATTGAGTAAATACAGTGGACCAACCACCACCGTATGGTTGGGTGTGCTAAACCAAACCGAGAGATATGCCATATTTATTCAGACACTGGATATTTCACCTTATGTGCAATAAATATATGATATACATGAATATTTACCTTTTTTCAAATCCAATTAGAAAAAAGGAACCTTACATAAATACGTATGTATATATTTAAAGGCTACCAATACTGGCAGCCCGAGTCTGGAAAAACCCCTTAGCTGCTTGCCTATTGTATGCTGGTTAATAACCTGGTAAGTTGTTATGACACCATTGTGTAGTGATCCCCTTTAGCTGTAGATTCATGGTTATTTCTGTCACAGAGCTTTAAGGAAATTGACAAACTATGTGCAAGATCCCACTGGCTGGCACAAAGTGAGATGAAAGCCAAAGCCTTGATCATCGGTCAATTTACCACGCAGTGCTCAGAATAAACACAGCAAAATGCTGCTCTGTCTTCCTTAGCTCAAAGTGAGTAACACCAGGCAGATATAAATATACGGCTTCACATTAATCATTGGGGAAATGCTGTAAAAACCCTGCATATATGGGAAAATATGAGCCAAACCACAAATAAGAAATTGGCCTACTTGGTACTCTGTTGATAGCCCGCAGTGGCCTGAGTACTCGGACGGTACGGATAGCTGACAGACTGGCATTGTGGCCATCCAGGGAATACTCCAACATCCTGAAGACATGGTCGCAGAAAGAGAGACAGAGGGAGGTGGAGAAGGTTTTACTTCATAGACGTTACAAAAACGAATGGTGACCACACACACACACACACACACACACAAGAACACAACAAGAAAATGAAATGAAACACTAATAATCTAATAAAGGTTGTAATTGAAGCAACCCACATAATTACTGTGCATTTGGCATTTAATTGCATGAAGTCAGAAGCACTTTTTCTTCTGTATAGTCTGTGATACAGCATACAAACATAATGAGTGTGACAACAAGCAGAGAGAAGGCAATAATGATGGTCCTAAACATGTTTACATTTTTCTCTGCAATTATGTGGAGAATGTGCCTCATCATAACAGACTGGCTAACGAATAATAGAGAAACATTGTTTACGCCAACAAGTCTCCAACTGATAGACATGCTGACAGAAACTTACATAGATATATATCTTATTGCATATGTTGAATATTATATTGCTTTATATAGATTAACTTATATTTATTTTTGCATCCCTATTTGTTCCTATCCTTCGTTAATGTGACATAAATCTTATGTGTATGTAGGTGGAGCAAAACTAAAGTTGATTTAAATAGTAATTCAGTTCAAGATAAACACAAGGGAAGTGTATGCCAAAGTCATGGGATCTGTCTCCATGGATTTCAAATCGGGTGTGGTGAACCACCAAATGACCTACAACCTGTACAGCACATCTTTGTTATGTGTGAGCTGTAAAGAGCCCTATTTATATAATATAGGAGGAAGAAATAAAGTCCTTTTTCTTTTATTCTAAGCAGACTGTTAATATTTAAGCTGCTGGTGATAGAGATAATTGAGCAATTAGTGGAGATGAGCAAAAGGCACAGTGGGATACCAACCCTGCCATGACAATGACAAAGTCAAGCTGATTCCACTTGTCATCAAAGTAACACTTGGAGCCAAAAATTCCCAGGGCCACCATCTTGATAACCATTTCCACCGCAAAGAAAGCGAAGATGCAGTCATCCAACACCTGGTCGCAAAGGATAAAGTGACAAGAACACAGACAAAAATAAGCTTTGACAACAATAAAACGAAGAGGAAGTGGAATCCTTGCAAAGTGAATGATCCTTTTTAAGTCTCCTTATCAAAACCGTTGCGTTTTGAACCAAAAAAATAAAAAATAAAGTGGAAATGCTAGAGGAGGTTTTCCGACAAAGAGTGCTTTTATCAGTTAGTTAGTTTTATCCCAGCAGGGAACAACTCGGGCGTACCATGTTTATGGTTGTCTCAATTAATTAGACATTTATTACAGCAAAAAGAATGTCTCTCTTTGAATATAATGAGAACATCTCAGTGTGCCAGGAATCAGCATCACACTACAGTGAAAGCTTATAGAAATAAATGGGAGTGAAAAGAGGAAAATTAATAATTAACGTTTTTCATGAGTGTATTTTATGCATTGTGGTTGCATATGTGTAATTATTTAAAACACTGATTGAGGTAGTTTAGTAAAAAAAAAAAGTTTAAAAAAAGATGGTTTTTGTCTTTGTAGTGAATGGTGCTTCTGCTGAAAAAAAACTTTTGAACATGTCAGTAAGTTAATCAACAACCAATCAGCCGCTAACATTAGTACATACTGTGTAGCAGGCCCAGCTGACAGTGTTGGAGTGCAGCACTGACCTGTAAGATGCGACACCACTCTGACTGGCAGGTAACGTCCTCACAGGGCCGATACATCCCCAGAGTCACACAGTTGAGCAGGATCACCAACATGGACACGTGCTCAAACCACGTGCAACAGCAAGTTAAGGTCAAAACATATGTTGTGTGAATTCAAAATCATGCAAAAACACAGACTGTATATAGTCAAAGCAGCCTACTGTAAGTGCCTACAACCCGTATTATTGATAATGGCCACCAGAGGGCAACATCTTTTTGCCAAGTTTTCAGAAAAAACGGCCAAGGTTTTCCTTAACTCAGGGGGAAGCGTACGTCTATAGCGATTTTGTCTATCCTTACATGCTCAAGAAGTAGGAAAAACTTAAGAAAAGGAAAAAAAACTAGCTATCGAACCTAAAAAAATGTGCAGCAGCTGTTGCGAAATTAACTATGTTCCATAGGCTAAAATGTGTGCAATGGCTAACGTTATATAAATGCTTAAGCTAATGTAATGTAGCTAACGTAATGTAAGTAGCGTAAGGTTATTAGGCTACTCAGCAATCATATTAATATTTCAGTCTGTAACAACAGTGTGTTGACGAAATATAAATTTTGTATTTTAAATCAACAGCCTGCCATCATTATGTCAGTGGTGAATGACTTTTTAATACAGGATTTTATATTTATGTGCATGGCATGGGCACTTTGTTTTGGTATGGAATTGAGTATAAAGAATCATGCAATTCTACGAGTACTGGTACTGACGATTAAATTTCTGGTATCATGACATTCCTACACAAAACACACACACACATATATATATATATATATATATATATATATATATATATATATATATGACATTTTTAGTCTTGCTGACCACTCAGTGTGTAAGATACTAAAGGGGTGCAGCACAACAAATCTATTTAACCACCTTGAGCACAGAAATCCAGGAGACGCGGTGTTTGTGCAACAGCTTGTGTGATCTATAAAAACCCCCCACAGCAAATAAACTAAGCGGTTGCACTTGAGCTTGACATCTGTGGATAACTACTTTAGAAAGAGCTTCTGACACTTTCTTTTTCCTCTCACAAATTTTATAGAGCTTTCATCCGCGTGTCATTCTCTAGCTTTTGAAAAAACAGATGGGACTTTCTCATTGAGTTCACAGGAAACTGATGAAGCTGCTGATGAAGGCCGGTAGTTCAAACCGCTTGTGTATAGTTATGTCACTACATGCTGTCTGTCACAGTACACAAACAGTGTACTGTTTGCACAGTGGGGAGATTATATATTTAAGCTAACGCTGACTGTAGGAACTAATTATGTAAATCTTGGCGGGGTTGTTCGATACTGGGGAGAATTATAATCCAGGTTATGTTGGTCAATATCAATGCCAAGATGAACATGGGATTGTTATGGGAAACACTTTGCATAATGCTAACCATCTCAGATCGATATTAAAATGTGTTCGACTCAGATACAGACTGAAATTAATAGCCCTTATGGCAAAGCGGCTCTGAGCTGGGTTAGAACATGCAATCAGTCTCCTTGTTAAGGGACCAAGAGCAGGGCTGATTTGAGCCACATAAGGATAGTATCGATCCAGGCATTTAATCAGAGAAGGCAACTCTCAGTCTAGCTCACAGCTGGCACTTTTCCCTTGTCTCACCCCTGCACTGAAGTAATGTGGGGTATCTGGCAGTATCTCTCCCCTTCTCTCTTTCTCTCTCTCACTCAGTCCCTGTGTCACAAACCCCTTGTTTTTATTCTTCGCCTCTTGTCCCTGACTTCTACACAGGAGGGGACGGAGGGCACTCACGACTATTAATCATTCATAAAGAGAAGCACTAAGTGATGTCAGTAGGATTGTAAGAAAGGAAGATGCTCATCTTACTCTTAAACTCTTAAAATATTTGAACCTGGTTCCCTATATGCAAAGGTTTCTCTACTGCATCGCTACAGGAAGGGTTTAAAAGGATGACATGAGAGTTCATTATGGGTTAATTACAGCTATATTGTTAGAGATTCAACATTGGCATAGTGAAATTGGTTTAAATATATAATAGATGATGTTGTACTTAAAGTTGAAGGATACTGGGATACAGCCCTCGAGACAAACACAAAGATATCTACATATCTTTCTCAAAGCTTCCCAAACATCGGGATATAAATTTTCCTTTGAAGCAGAATACTAAAACCAAGAAAATAATTAATTTTCCTACCCAAGCGAGCTAAGCAGTCATCATGCCATCATTTATCAGAAGAGGTAATGATTTAAGCAAAGTGACTTTGACACCAATATTTTTCCATCCTGAAACCACTGCACCCAGCAAGAAGGCAGGACTTCAGGTACTTATTGATTGTATTGAAAACATAAATTATTAAACTGTTTTTAAACAAATATGAGGAGAGCGAGCTGAGCCTCCAAGGGCACCTTGGGATTGGATTTGACTCAATCATAATACTCCCTCGCTCACGCTGTCTCATTCGTATTCCTTCGCGCTGTGCAAACACATGCGTTTGTCATCTCCACTGTGTATATCTGTGCATGCGCTACAACAATAGCACAAAGATCTACCTTGTTCCGGAGAAATCGTGTGAGTAATGCTATAGCATATCAATGAGCAGACTCTGATAATAGCTTTTTTTCCCTCCCTCTTTTGAGCCAATCACACCCGTCTTATACTCAGGATAATAATAATATTGGTGTTTGCATGGAGACAGGCAGGCATAGTCATGTTACTGTAAGCCAATCACGGGTTTGAACACTATATGAAATCAGACTAGGATGAAAACCTTACAGTGTTAGTGACATGCACCACACTTATTCTCTAACAACAGGGCTCCTAAATAAATGATTATTGATGATGGCTAGGAGTGATTACTGAGCTCAAAAGAAAGGTAATGCGTCCTTATGGCTTGTAGGGAAAAAAATAGTCCTGGCATTAACGCGTGCACATTATAAATGTGCATTTATGTGAAGAGCATCTCTTGTTCTCTCGTCCGGTCTTTAGTTTCAGTGTTGTTCTGCATGTGCTGTTTTTGATTTGAAGCCTTCAAACAACAAATCTGAGAAGTCCAGGGTTTATGCGGGGTGTAACTTTATGTTATTTGGAAGGCTCTCTCCTAGGTACTGGAATAAGTAGCAATCTAAATCTAAAGACTCTCAAGAGGAGCGTATAAGCCTTTGGTTTGAAGAAATGCCTTAGGTACTTCAGCAGGTATCGCAGTACAGTGCATGCCTCAGCTCACTGAAAGAGCCTCTCACCACCTTATCATACACCACACGCGGCTGCAGTGCTTTGGCAATGCCCTCACTCATACATCCTGAAGGTGCTACATGAGCTACTATAAAGCTCGAGTCGCAATAACAAGCTGGAGCAAGCAAGCAAAAAGCTCCCGGTGCTGTTTAGCGGCACTGTGAGCCTGGGTGCAATGGCAACTGAATTGCTCCAGTATTTCATGCTTTGCTCCCATGAGGCTTGTATTACTACTGCTTGCATTATGCTTATGACAGCATCATTCCTCCTCTTATTGAATGTGTACTGAATGTACGCTACCTCAATTCCAAAACCTACATGCTTCTGAGAAAGTAAGATGCACAGATACAACACAAAACCTGCACAGTACAGATGTAGTGGACTGGTACCGCATGAAAAGCAGTGTCATCATTACTGCGTCTCCTATTTAAAACCACAAAACCGATTTTTGATTTCTATGATTCCTTGACGTGATACTGGGCCACATGGATTCCTATTAATTGCATTATTTACAGAGTTATAAGCTAAATAAGCTAAAACATGAAGCTAAATGCAAAAACTGCATTGACCTAAATTACCAACATAGTCAAAAAATGCACTAATGCAGGAGTGTGTAAATATTCCTATGGGTTCATAAAAGCAAAGTCAATTACACCTCCTATAAAGAAGAAATTGCCTTTGCTAAGTATATCCCATCAAAATAAAGATTTGTGGTGATAAAAAAAAAAAAATCCAGACTCCACTCCTGCAGCTGCAGCAGATTTTCACTTTCTATCTCATTCTTTGAGGTTAGATTTGTTCTGTCTTCTTTAGCTTGATATGAATAGAATCTAGTGAATCAACAGCAAATGGATCTGAGGGTGGCACCAAGCGGCCTCCTGGGAGGAAGCTTGAAGAGTGGAGCAGTACAGATCCTGGCTCCTGGAGCATTCATCTACAAATGCACCACCACACCAACCAGCAGTCTGAGCTTGCCTCCACTTGCCTTTTTGTCCCCATGATATCATTTTATATTACACTTTGTAGTAATTCTCCATCATTACCAGAGGCCTGCTGCCAGTCAACACTGCACAGAAGCTGGCTCATACGCTGAGACTTTGTTCTGGACAGATTGATACAGCTGGTCAGGCACTGCAGAGCTAAATGCAGCTGGGCAGCGGTTGTACCCCCTACAAGCACACTCTCCTGCCTTGGATTCTTGTAACTCACCCAGACACACACATACACGCACACACACAGTGCAGGTAGAAAAAGTCCCCATGTTTCCCAGCCTATTTGTAGGCTATCCACAGCAGTAAAAAGACAGGGAATGACTGCAGTATATTTGTAAGAGAGGCAATATATACCAGTAAATCATCAGAAAATAAAGCTTTGAAGGTGGTACTTACTGTGTCATTTATGGACAACTAATCACCAATAATCATCTGAACATGGATAGCTGCATCCAATCAGAATCCAAACATGTAGTTCTTACATATATATATATATATATATATATATGCATCACAAAAAAAACTGCATTCGTATGCACATTTTTGGCAGTTATGCTACAGCTTACGATAACACAATGAGAATGCCCTGAGTGTATCTGCAGAACTATAACTGTAAGACTTGTACCATCCTTTCATGTAATGGACCCCCAGTATCAGAGGAAGCACTGTGGGCCAAAAATGTTTGTTCCAGAACAGTCTGGTGGAGATTAAAGCTCTCTGCTGTCGGAGTGATTCACGGACTCGCAGCTTAGTGCTCTCTCGCACTGTGGTGTGACACCAGTCGAAATGGAAAGAGAAAGAGAGAAACACTTTGGACAAGAGGAGTGAAGCTTTGTTCTCATGACTCAGTGTTACTCTGTAAATGGGAGTGTTAATGCTTATCTTGAGGCAAACTGCTGAACATGCTGCCCCGATTGCACAGACTGAATGAGAGAGTGAGAGATAGACAGAAAGCAAACAGAGCTACAGAAAGTATAAAGTCCTCTCATCCGCACATCATTAAAATCCCACAAATCAGGGTGACACCATAAGTTAATCTTGACATCCACTAACATTCTAGCCTCCTTTCAAGGCTGTGCTGAGGATAACAGCCTTACAGCATGTTCTCGAACTGTGTCACTGACCAGATCCTGGAACAATCGGCATGCAGCTGCATCCTGGACTCATTCTGAGAGATCAGCGAAGCTCTCAGTGACACAGGCCTAGAGGCCAGTCAGCGACCCACTGTCCAAAGTAACCTCTTCAGTTGCTAAAGAAAAATATATATTTCTACAACTGGCTGGTGAGTGGTTGCTAGCCTGAGTGAAATCGGTTGCAAAGAACCTCCTTGTGACTGCGCTGTTCAGCAGCAGATTGAGGTGACTGCCCTAAATTACATGAAGACAACTGCCATTTGAAGAAATCAATTCAGAAATAGAGAAAATTCACTCTCAAAGTGAAACTTGTGCCTTTCCACTGCAACCAACATATTTGACTGACCAGTTTCACATTAGTGACTGCCAGCAGCCTCCAGCAACAACTCGCCAACCAGTTGCAAAATTAAAATTTTTCCCTACCAACTGCTGGTTACCAGGTTACATGCCAGTCTCTAAGCCTCCATGAATGGGGCTTTGGCAATCTATTTCATAGTGACTGCCAACAACCTTCAGCAACCCCTTGCAACCAGCCTGGGAGTGCACATTTTTCCGGTGTGACTGGTTGTTGCCAGATGGTCCCCGACAAGTCTCCAAGTCAAGTTATTTGTATACATAGCCTCTCATTAAGTAATAAAGCCTCATATCAGTGAATCCTACAAGTTCATCTGACATTCCAAGAGTAAAAAATTGAGAAAATACCATCAAACGGAAAATAATCTAATATCCGGTGTTTCAATAGGCCCATTAATTTCTGATTCTCTCTGGATGTTTGTGTATATGTGTCATCTGGCACATATGGCCACCTCAGATTCAGTCTTGGACTCTGTAATTACTGTGGGCAATCTAATTACCCAATCACCACACACTCGCACTATACAGCTGTGAACAGTAGCCAACATATGGACCAAGGCAATTCATCTTGAAGATTAGACAGGTATGGCTATCACTGTGAACCAAACAGCATGACGTAAAAAATGGCATTTCCTGCTTGTAGCACAGTGTTAGCTCTACGTAAGTGTACATATCATGGTATAGGTACTGTGTAGAAAATTGAAAATGCAGAATGCTATAGTTCACCTGAGGATAAAGTTTATATAAGAGATAAGCCCTGTAGGCAGAACCAACCTTACTCAGGTCTGGAGATATTAAGACTGTCTACATGCCTCTGTAGCAAAGGAGTGAAGCAGGGAGGCTATAAAATGTTTGACTGCACCTTGCAGCACTACTTTGCCTCTCTGGCGGTGGCTTAATCTGAAAAGCTAAGTAAGCACTTTCACTCCTTCCTTTCTTGCCTTCCTTTAGGTCTATGCAGGCTATTTTATGAAAAAAATACCTTGCAATGTTTCTATATGCTTGGCATTGAAGCATTACAGTGACTACGGAAAGAGATTGGAGTGTTATTGCATTTTTCCCCTGGCTACATGATGACACTGGGGAGCCTCGGGGGCAAGATGTGACAGCACCGTAGCTCGGGCTTGCACCAGAAATCAAAAGGAACAAACTCTTTTCCACTCCCTCTGCTTCCTCTCCGCAAACCAGCCTCGTTTAACAAGGGAAGTTAGAATCTTTGTGGCAGAGCACATGGTAAAGGAAAATAGGCTGCTTCTACCCTTTGACAAGCAATGTGTTTTATTTTTAGGGGAAGAACCTTCTTGGAGGTCCGAAGGGAGAGCAGCACTAACAGGTGCATCTATAACCTTTTTCTATGTGCAGCAAGTCAAGCATGATTTTTGACTCACTTTTTCAACTTGTGACACTAAACAAAGTCCCAAGTGGTGTGGGTTGGATGGAAATTATGCTTTTCTTTGAGGTCAAGGAAGGGGAGGTGCTGGATCTGTGGCCTACAATATAAAAGAGCAGTGATTGCAGTTAATTTTGAAATTTCATAACCTGTTTCAGCTCCATATAAACAAAACAATTAGACATTTTAGGACCTGCCAATATTTTGACAGCAGCAGACTAGCTCGGAGTTGTCTTGGACACACAAATGGACAAACACATAAAAAGCAAAGTTGAACTGTAAGTGCTAATCAAGAGACCTTTAAGCAGATTCCATTTAAATTTTTGCTCCAACAATCAAGTCCCGCTTAAAATCTGTTTTTGTGATTTGATTTGATTTAATTTGTGTATTCTCAGATCAGTTGCTGAATGGTTGCTGGCTGTTGCTCTATGTGACTTGTCTCCAGACACTTACTCTCCAAGCTGTATTGATGCATTCTCAATCATCCAGGTAAGTAAATCCCCAAAAGTTGATTCTGTTCATCTGGACGTAGCGTTTTCAGTGGGAGAAATATCTTTTCTTCAGTCTCAGCTGACTGCAGGTTTCCCCAATCTTATAAACAGTACATTTGCATAATGACTGAAACCAGCCCACTGAGGGAACAATGGGCTGGGACAGTGGTGTCCAAACCCAGGCCTCGAGGGCCGGTGTCCTGCAGGTTTTAGATGTGTCCTTGATCCATCACAGCTGATTTAAATGGCTAAATTACCTCCTCAACATGTCTTGAAGTTCTCCAGAGGCCTGGTAACTAATCATTTGATTCAGGTGTGTTGACCCAGGGCGAGATCTAAAACCTGCAGGACACCGGCCCTCGAGGCCTGGAGTTGGCCAAGCCTGGGCTGGGAGGTCAGTTCCTTGATCATTAATATGCAAATTCTCATGACCA
>VUQG01036584.1:0-24491 GCA_015106755.1 Etia nguti
CCCCCCAGACTGAGCTCCAACAGGGAGATCAGTTTGAGAACAGAAAAAAAACACCTCAGCACACGAATCATCACATCTCACAACATAGAAGACATAAGCTTCGAAGGCGTTTGGAGGGGGTGGGGTGGGGGTAGGTATGTGTCATGTCGGCCAGCCTTTTGGGATTTTGAACAGCTGTAGCCGCATTTTTTTTTTCAATTCAATAAAACTTTATAAATCAACTTTATCAAGTGAAAACCTCTGAAACATTTCAACCAGGTTGTTGTTCAACAGGAGCCTGGTATGAGACACAACTCTGTTTTTTACATATTCTGTAAATCAAAACAACACCAACAGCAAAAAGAACAAGAAGAAGAACACAAAAACAGACAGAACAACAATGAACCAAACAGATCCATCCTCTGTGTGTCCTCCTGTCTGACCTGCAGGTGAGAAACAGGTGTGAGGTGTCAGCTGTCAGGTAGGTGATGAGTGAAGAACAGAACAGAATCCATTTCCTCTTCAAACTGCTGTCAGACATTATCTACTGCACTCTGATCACATCACTCAGACCAGCTGCTTTCTACAAAGTCTCAACAACATCTTTAGAAACAAACATCAACAACCAGGAAGCAGCTTCACCTCTGATCACACACACACTCAACTCTACTCACTCACCTGGAGGATCAACAACTCTCAGGTAGATGATGCTGATGGGACCAGCCTCAAGGTTAGCTCTCTTCCTTTTGTTACTTCCTTCATGGACAACACGACACTCGTATGTTCCAGTGTCATTAATCGTCACATCCTTCAGAATCAAAGACACGTCTCCATCCTCCATCTGTCTGTCCTGCAGATCCACCCGGTTCGTAAAAGATGGATGCTGTTTTTCTGGATCTAGCTGCTCATCTCGGTACAAAAGCACATATTCATCTCCCAGGTCAGCTCTGCTCCACTCTATAGCACTGATGGGGTTATCATTTGGAGCTCGACATGGTAGAGTGACGTTCTGTCCAGACTCAGCTGTGATGTTTTTCTGGTCTGATAGAGGAAACAACACAGAGCAGAGAGGTTATAGGTCAAAGTACAACTGTTCACTTCAACAGCAGCCAATCCCAGTGAGGAGTACACACACACACACACACACACTGATAATAAGTGAACATAATGTGTGAGAGAAAGCAGCCTCTCATTATAAGACACTGTGAGTCTCTGCATGCTGCCTTTTCTGTAGCTACAGCTGTTTGTATACACTGAACAAAAAGCTTTGTAGCTGTATACTGACTCCTGAAACTACAACACATCACACTGACACACACATTACACTTCTTTGTCTCTGTGCTGAAAACTGCACCGCTGACCAAGCGGGTAAATCCACACAGGCTCCGCCCAGCCCCGTGATGCCTTCACACATTAAGAAACTAATTTTTGCAGAGAAACTGAAACTAATTGTTTGGGAAGTAACATGTAAATCAGACTGATGTTTATTCCTCTTTATCTCAGAGGGAAACACCGTTTGGTTTATAAACCTCACCTGCAGAGACAAACACGAAGACACCGACAAACAGCAAAGTGGAGCAGAGCGACGCAGTTACAGCAGACATTTCCGTGTTCTCTGTTTCTGATGATCTGACATATTAATTGTCTTCAAGTTGTGTTGGAGCCACAGATCAAATCTTTGTTCTTTGTGGAAAACAAATGAGGCTGTTTGGACTTTCCTATGAAACATCAGCGCAGGAGGAGACACAGAGAAAACACGGATGGCTGTAATCAGAGTACAGGAGAGTAACTGAGTAGATTTTTTCTTTGTGATTGAGGTGATTTTCTTCTTCATATTGTGTCAGATCAAGTCTGAAAGCTTTTGGTTCTTCAGATGATAAAACACGTTGAATTCTTTAATATGATGTGTTTTCACAGATGAAACCAGCCAACAGTAAATCAAATGCTTCACACTAACTCCACATGACATTCATCTGTAACCAGTAACCAGTAAAGTGAAGCTTTAATCCTGGTTCAGATGGATTAACATGAACAATCTGTTAATCCACTGAAGCTCACAGACTTCAGTCAACCTGTCAGATTACCTAAAAGACTGAAAGATATCATTTTAAACACTTACTGTTGTTCTAAAGGATCTCTGAAACCCTCAAACAGGATGGAAAAAACAGGATTTACAAAAGGAAATATTTCCAGATCAAACTGTAAAGCTGAACTGTAACAAGTGTCCTCTGTACCAGACTGATTGAACTGACCAGTATTTGCTAGTCACAGCTGTTTTAAACAGACACACCCAGATCTGTGAAACACAGAAACCACATCCCTGTTATCCTCAACTGCAAGCTCAGATATTTGACAAACAAATCTAAAAAATGCAAAGTAAGGTGTGACTGCAACAGGAAGTGGTAGATGTATAGAGACAACTTTCCACTGCACTCTGTGAATTTATGTCAACTTGGTCTAATGTAAATAAATAAATAAATAAATAAAACCTCCTGTATAACGTGTTTAAGCACAAATAAAAGAAATGCTATTTGTATTTAATCGTACACACACAGAAATGAGAGTATAACATTGCAAAATATATATTCAAACAAGAAAAACTCAATTCAAACATCCACCAAGGAACTCTTGCAGTATTTACTTTTATCGGATTAATATTGCATTTTGTATACATTCATTTAGTCTTATTTATTGTTTTTAAACACACTTTAAGAAGTTTGTAGTGCAGCACGAATCAAACAATAGTAGCATGACAAATATTTACTTTTATTACACAAACATCATGTAGGAGCAGGTAATGGATAATAGGTTTTGATCTGTATATAACTGGACATGAACAACATAAGCTTATTATATAATGTTATACTACAGAATATGTCCAACTAATATTATGTAAAATTACTACATACCAGTATTATTTCCTAACATTTGTAAATACAAACAAAAGCAACAGAAATGAAAAGCTTTTAAAGATAAAATTTATCTTTTTTATGAAAGTTTGATCTCATTAGACTACAGAAGTCAGTGGTTCAAAGTAACGTGATATATAGAATCCCAGATATTACTGCCTACTGGCAGATACATGTCAACACATACAAACTTAGTTTTATTATGACTTTGACCTTCATATCAATTTGTGGACTTTGACAGAGAGGTCAAGGTCAAATGTGGGATGATATTTTAAGTCTTCATGCAGTCCATATTCTGACAAGCAGAGGACATTTCTAAGCATCATTGTTTCTAAGTTATGTGGCTTTTTGTCTTTGTTTGTTTTATTTTGTTTTTTTACCAATAAATCAAATAAATCAAGTCAATCAATGACTTGAAAGGAAACTTCAATGGACTGTTAACATGACCTTTGAAAAGAGCTGAATTCTTTCAAAACTAGGCATGC
This sequence comes from Etia nguti, assembly GCA_015106755.1. Lineage (NCBI taxonomy): Eukaryota > Metazoa > Chordata > Actinopteri > Cichliformes > Cichlidae > Etia > Etia nguti. The sequence goes on from VUQG01036584.1 coordinate 3,374, forward strand.
TGATACTGCTAAAACCATAGCCTCCTTGGCCATAGTAACAACATAGTAGTTACATAGTAAACATAGTGATAATGTTTAAAACTAACTTACTTGATTCTGGTCTTGTCACGTTTTCTCAGCATTATGTCTTAAGTCCGGGAGATATCCACAATCATATCAGGAGACATCTTCAAGCTTGAAAAACACATTTAAATCAGGAAAAAGTTAAATTAATCAGTTTTATACTGCCCACTCCAAGTGTCACTGTCTAAAGTCTGCCAAGGTCTGTGGAATAGAGGAAGAGAAACAAGTAGTGGCTGTAAAGTGCTTTGTAAGTAAACTGAAGGCTCATATGACTATGTGGGATATTTGGCTGCTCAAAACAAGTTACAGCAAAGATCTATTCTTGCCTACATTTCCTGTAAAAAAATAAATAAAACAGCAACAGATGGATCTGATCTTGTTTACTCTATTAACATCTGGAGGAATCTTTAAAGTCAGTTTTGAGTTTGTGGAGAAGTGAGTCTCAGAAAGACGTGAAAATTTCTTCCATGAAGTCTTTAGGTCAGAATGATCTGACAGTTAGATCAGTAATTTAATGGTCATAATCATCCGATCTTCAGCAGCCGTTTGTGTGTGTGTGTGTGTGTGTGTGTGTGTGTGTGTGTGTGTGTGTGTGTGTGTGTCTGTTTCTGTGTGTGTGGTGCATGCAGGCTAACCCAGCATATACAGATTGTCTAAATCACACCAGTGGACTGTGGGCCAACAGCAGTTTGGTTGGCCAGGGTTGCAAAATGAACAGTTATGCCTGTAGAACCTCCTCCAGTCATGCAAGTGAGTCTTGTAAACTTGTAAACCGTTTTTCTCCACAACATCTGTATGTATGTATGCTAAAGTAAAAAACCCAACTCTCCTTACAGAAGTATTTCCCTTAGTTGTTTTTTTAAAATCTAGTGTAATCCAGAGAAATGTAATGTATACTGTATAATTTATAGCACATTTAGAGATGTATATATATTTAAAACTCATTATGTGTGCAAACTCTTTTATGTATTTTTATGCAAATGCGTTAATTATTGCAATTCTAGAAATTTGCCCTTAACTTCAAACTAAGTTCTTACTTAAAAATAACAATTAAAAAAAGGACCAATAACCATATGAGCTCACTGTCACATATATCTCTATATTCCCCTGTTAGCAGTCACAGAGCGAAAAACACAGAGTCAAATTCAAACTCTTCAGAATCTTTTGGCTTGGGGGTGCACATAACTGTGTGTTTATCACATGTGATCTCTTTAGGTTTGCATAGTTGCACCTATGACTACTGGGCCACACAGATCTGAGTGCGCAGATCCAGGGATAAAGGCCGCTGCTTATTCAGCCTAGGCCGAGTCCGTAGGTCGTCTGCTGCAGGAGGGGAGGGGAGCCACAAGGTCGGGCTGGGGACAGGGTGTCGTGAATTTCTCCTCTGACAGGAAACAGGCAGCGAGGGAGAGGGAGAGAAAAAAAATCAGTCCTTTCAGTGAAGAATGACTAGCCCTTCTGTCAGGAGTGGTGGGGCTCAGGAGTTTGAGTGACAAAGATGCTACTGACAGGCTGACAAGCAGATGACCACATTAAACAAGCCCAGGAATCCGAGTGAAGGAGAGCCCTGTCCATGTTAACGAAGCCAAATTGGATTCCGATGATGATTTCAAAATGATATCCACGAGGTGCAGCAGCAGGAACGAGCATCTCCCTGTTAGGCAGGCAGACTCTACGGGGAGTGTGGCCGGGAGAAAGAAAGCCTCTTTGTCCGCACTGATCAAAACACCCGTTATCAAAATTGTGAAGGGCAAATTGAAATATGGATGTATGTGTAGGAAAAGAATATTTCTTGAAAAGCCAATTAGATATTTTATAAACTTGGAAAGGGCATCTGATGGTCCCAGTGGTCATCAAAAAGTCATGGCTTGGAAATGTCTTATGAAGTAAAAGACATTTGATGCAAATCCTCATACTGAGCCTACGTGATCATGCAAAAAAGTGGGACTAGCAATCGCCTTTGCCTCTAAAGGGGCACACATCATCAAGGTGGGGGTTTAAAGTTAGAGGGTTCACTTAGTTTGGTATAGCAGTAAAGACTACATAAATAGTCTATAACCTGTTGCAATGCGATACTCACCTCTTGCTGGGACAGTACCATAAAATGCATTTCCTGGCTCACACAATATTTTCATTACGTGTGCAGAGGAAACCACTTAAATTGGGTATCTGCTCTTGCAACCCTAATAGGAGTAAAATGACTGAAAACAATTTGTTTGGTCACAGTGGTTTGTTAAAATGAGCAGTTTAAACAAAAATAAATCTCTGTACTGTTAATAACAGAATGCACGACTAGCAGTGTTATTAGGAAAACATGCAGCAAAACTTCAGTGTTCTGCTTCTGATTTCAAACCCATTACTGCACAAAGTTCCTTAATATACTGAGCCACCAAAGCTGACCTGCAGTTTGTGGAAATAAACACCAAAACACCGTGTATTAAGAGAGACCACGAGGAAAGGAAAATCCCAGTGTTAGCCCAACAGACTTGAACAAAATCAAAACCTAGAGATGTGTGATTAGGTGTGACTTGTGAGCGGATGGATATTCTATACAGTTTGCCAGCTGTGCGGATATTTGGGGCTAGCATAGAACGTGTGATGCACCCCAGCCCTCCCACCTAAAGAGCCCTTCGTGCTGTTGGGACTCCCTGTGTGAGGCAGCCGTGCTGACTGCGGGTTTGCGCTCTACACGTGGAATGCATCATACCCTGTAGAAGCGCTGCCTTTGTTCTGTGTGTTTGAAAAGCTTTGTACTGATCCCCAGGTGAAAGTGGAACGCCCTCTGATACAGCACACACACTGCTCCTGAGAGGCACCGAACAAAAATACAAAAACCCGCCTGCTCACACTTAAGTCTTTAGTGTGAGATTTAATACAGCACCATCTCGAGTATTTTGAGTCACACAAAATTGACACTCAATTTTCTAAACATTTATATTAAATACATATTACGAATCCTCATATTTTAACCTACTTAACACTGCATCATTAGTTAAAGCTTTTATATTTACTTTTATGTCATGCATTTTTAAATACTTAACAATTTCTATAATGTGAAGACTGTAGCAAACTGACATGATGTCATGTGTTGCAAAGATGGCCTTCCCTCTAGAAAACTATGTTATGAAATTAATAATAACCTATGTTAATAAAGTTTATAAAATGGTTGAGCAGAAACAGAATTACAAAATGAGTTCTCAGTATCAACTGTCGTTTAAAAACACATATTGTATGAGTCACCAGAGTGAATTCACGCTGCTTGTTTTATATGTTAAATATTGATGCCGTCTTCTTCCATTTTGTCTCCAGGAAAGGAAGTCCCATCTCCCACACGAGTCACGTCTGCTCCGTCAAAAAAGGAGCGTCTCTCCTTCCGTGACAGCCCGGTTCAGCTGAGCGGTGGCTGGGGAGGAGGCAAGAAAAGGGACAGAGTGCGCAAGTAAAATCACAAAGCCTCTTTCCAGAGGTCACCACTTTTCCTGCCCTGCCTCTGCAGCCTCTAATAGATGCAGTTGCAGTTTTCTTATATGTGCTTGATGCATTTCGCTTCAAAAGATTATTAAAATATGCGTTGGAAAAGCTCACGTAGATACTTTGTTGTGGTAGTAATATGTTCTCTTGTAACAATAGCAGAGATTTTAAGGTATAAAAGTTTTAGCTATTAAAATTCAATGAGATTTTTTTTTGCCGGTCAGCTCGATTTTTAATGCTGTTTTATTGCCTGCACTGAGATGGAAAAGCAGATGAAAACTCAAGACTCCCTTTTCTGTAAATTAATTAAGGCCAACAGGACTCAGACCAGCCCAAATATCTGCAGGCGGTTCTATTATGTTCATTCAAGTATCAAATACTGTGTTCTCAAGTATCATTGCCCAAACCTCACTGCATCCAACTAGCACCGAAACACATGGAACAAAGTCACAAATGTTGAGTGGATGACATGCTTCATATGCAAATGATGGCAGGAAATAAGAACCAGGACTTTTAATGCCTATTTCTTAGGATGCTGTCATTTCGCCTCCATGCAGATTTTAAATACAGATTGTAACTATGAGATCAGTCTTACCCTTTTCCAATTTTCTGTTGCTTTCTCAAAGCAGACTTTATGAAAGTGCAGAATTTTAGATGTAGTTCGACTGCCCTGCATTTGCGTTTAGCGCTTGCTAAGCAAAAGTGCACGTGAAATGACTGCATTTATGTTCTCAGCACAAACATTGGTGTTAGATTTGGAACACTGTTTTCTTTATCTTCTGCCGTGGATCGTAATGGCCTTGTCTGTGTATTTGAATTTGGAGAGCCAAGGCGTCCGTCCACAAACACAAACCCCACTGAAGGCAGTGAACATCAGGCTTGAAGGTTCCTTGCTGGTCCGCTGCCTGAAAATGATAAGTTAATGAATGTCAAAACAAATAGTCAGAGTTGCAGAGTGGCTCCCTGGAAGGAAATGCATGTCGGCCTGTTTATTTTCCTTCTGTCTTTCACTTAAGCATGGCTTGAGGCTGTGTTTTGACTGTACACGATCTGATGGGGGATTTTTGTCTTGGAGAGTGGCGCATGCCAGAGATGTGGTGGTCCTGCCCACTTGGGGGCTGTTGTGAAACTGGAGAGCACTGTTCTCCTGCAGGGGGGAGACTGATTCTTCTAGGGGCTTTTTTGTACACTGTGATCATACCAGTACTGCATAAGTCAAATCTGATGCTTTGCTTTACAAACAGGTGTGCGTGGCCTATCTGTGCCTATGTCTTGTCACTAGTATAACTTGACACAAGTTCAGATTTGCCATTAGAGCTGTTTTCTGCAGCTTCCTCTTCTAAAGTGATATTGTCAAGCTGTAATCTACCACTCTTCATTTCATTTGTTTACGTTTGGATTATGAGTAAATTATATGTAACCGAAGAGATCCAAAACCCATTGCCTTGTAAAATGAGAGCTCCACTGCACATTTAGATAAGACCAAGAATGTCCCTCTGCCGTGTCCAGTGGACTCTGCATCCAGATCTCTCCAAGTGCTGTCTTTGAATGCATTCAAGTCCATAAAACCACATTTCCATGTTTTTGCTACAATTTGCAAATTCTGCACATTTTTGCTGAACATTTTTGAAGTATGTTGTGGAGTTATAACCAATTCCTGACAGCTTTTGGGTTCCCATTCATTTCTGAGTGTTTGAAAATGAATTAACAGACACGTGAAATGTTAACTTTGGCCAATGGTTTCAATTTAAAGAAACCTGTGGCTATCTAGAAAGATTTCGTAAGAACACTGGTGTACTTGCAAAATAATTCACTGTGATGTTAAAATAGTTAAAACGTGAGAAACACACAGACCTTTAAATGTGTAGGAGGTTTTTCGGTGGTCCAACTAATGCAAATAAAGAAAGAATAAAGAAAGCTGTGGCGAGGCATTGCAGGATAAGGGTGTGGCATGACGTTGACATCAAATTTGTGTGTTGCAAGAAAATAATATATACAGTGTTAAATCTTAAAGGGTTTGAGCTGTAAGTACATTCTTTAAAAAGGACCTTAATTTTGCAGAGATATATTGCTTTACTTAAAAATGCTTTAGAATGTAAAACCCTTATTGATAAAAAATGACAGAGGAGTTGGATTCTATTTATTTCTACTTTATGACACAAGTAGCTCTTTTAGAGTAAGAGCAGAGTGTGCAAGCTGCCCTCTAACTGCAAGTTTGAGAAAAAGAAAATGGAAATGTGTTTTCATTATGAAATGTATCATTAAATGAATGTTTAGACATTTTTTTATGTCTGTTTTTTTTAATGATGATTCCCAATATAAGATGTGTTTTATGAAGAAGTAAATAAGAAACACAATTTTTGTATTGTAATAATGATTGATGTGATATGATTTTATTTGAGCTTTTTGTGTTAAATTTGGTTCAATAATGCCTAATCGGCCTTTTCTTTTGCTACTGGTTTCAGCAGTTTACTACAAAAATAATGGGTTATGTGTGGTGTTTTGTGCTTTTATAAGTACTTGATGTCTTCTAGCATCTCCCATAACACAGAGGTCATAGAGACTGTTTTGCTGTTCATTGATTCTTTTTTTGGTTAAGTCTTAGGGAAAGTATTAGGAAAAATATATTAATTTATTAATGTATTAATTGATTAGTCAAATTCTAAATTTGTAGTCTACAAAAAAAAAAAATCTTCACGATGACAAGACGAAGAAGAAAGAATTTCCCATTTATAATTTCCCTGGTATATAAAAAAGCATATACTATTATAAACAATGTATTTACATTTCCTTTATCCCTGTGCTGTACCATAGCATTCGATTAGCATGGCTTACTTAACTGGACGGTTTGCAGTAATTTTAGTCGTATAGGGAACATAGCAACATGTTAACATGAATTCAGAAGACTTAGTGAAATAATTGAGACTTGAAGCTTGTTAGTGCTCAGGAATGCCTGACTATGGAAAAGCAAAAAGCAAACAAAATGAAAACAAACTTTCGTGATGCTGATGCGCTGCTTTCACTTTCTGAGATTCAGCCAAATGTTCTGCAGACTCGAGTGGCATCAATAAGCTCACAGTTTGTGCTTTTGGGGAAAATAAACTTTGGTCTTTTTTTGTGTGTGTTTCATGCAGCCAAAGTTTGAAGACATTTCGGTAAATTGAATTATACCCAAGGGTAGCTTTGGGCATCATGATGTCATGTTTATGTCTTCTGAAGTGGCATATTTTGGCCTGTTCAGCTTCAGCTTTTTTGTGTGTTTGATCATGCTCAGTCACATTAAGGCTCAAAAGGTTGAGAATTAGTTCAATTCAATCATATATTTTAGAATTGTCTTTTTTTAAGTCAAGTTGTAGGTCTTTCAAGGTTGCTCACATGACATTGGCAGCAGTACTTATAGAATTAGCCTGACTGATCAACCCATGACCAGCCTCTCCATTTTTGCAGAACCATGCAGGAGCTATTGTGGCTGGAATTTCCAGCAGAAAGCCCACCAAACCACAGTGAACTTTTAACATTTTCTCCACAGCATGAGCCAGTGTGCAAGGTCATCGTAGGAAGGCTAAGACACCCCCTGCTACTTAAGAGCACACCTATTTATTTTTATTTTTTCTCCTGTGGCACCATGCAGCCCCAGGTAACTGCCACTGACCCTCCAGCGAACCAAAGCTATGCACGGTGTGCATCGCAGGTGGTGTAGCTCAGGGTGGAGATGTGGAGGTGGAAGATGGGCTTTGGTTAGTGGTAATATAATTCTTACAATAAGAAAATACAGAAGAACAACTCTTCCTGTACTTTTTTTGTGTGTGTGAAAAACTCGCAGCTGGATCCTGTGTGTGAGTGTGAGTGTGTGTGTGCTCTTCAGGGCTTAATGAAACTAAACTTTCCCGCATTAACAGGATGTTTCAATTAAGAAAAAAAAAAAGGAATGACCAATATTCCAGTAATGGAAATTTTTAAGTTTATTGCTAAAGTTCATAAAATCCTCTTTTCACCCAGCAGACAACAGTGGCATCGTCTACTGTAATTAGAGAGCATGCTTTTAGGTTTTTATCCCAACTGAAAAGAATTTCTGGTCTTGGACTTTTAAAAAGTTTGTAGTTAGTTTTGCAAGCGTCAAGGAGCAGCTTCATGCAGGTTTGCAGCCGTAATGTTAGATTCTCATTACAAAGCAATGAAGTGCACAAGATCCTCTGTAATTTCAAGTTTAGCTAAAAATGAATCTTACTCTAAAGCCACCAGACATGAAATTTACATTATTATCGTGTTAGAATAATAACAATAATAATAAAAACACTTCTTAAAATCCATATTTTGATCGCGTAAAAGAGAAAGTCTGGAATACGCCACGGTGTTAATAAAGATCTGTTTCTGGGTACAAATAAATGAAAAAAAGAGAAAATCTTGCATTGTGTTTTCAGAAGGATTTGAAATAAGCAGGTTTTTTTGTAATTAACAACAACAACAACAACAACAACAAATAATAGTAATAATTTACCCGACAAAGACGAACGCATTTCCACCTTCCTGTTTCAATAATTAAATATGATTGATTATTTCACTTCTTCGCATGACAGATTCGCAAATGTCAAATCTGCTTTATATCGTTTTTACTGGTTGAAATTTCAGAAATGATCTTTTCTTTAAAATGGTCATAAATCAATCCTCCGAACTCAACTGACTTAATGCAAAGTATAACACACTTATTTACATGTTCACGCCAATAAAATCTCCTCCATTTGAGAACATCTGACTGTTGACTTTATTCTGCTGCCTGCAGGTTGGAATATCCCACCAAATAAATAAATCACGAGCAGAGTTCTTAGAACATTTCCAAAGACGCGAATTAAATCCCATTTTCAGCTGAAAGGTTTAGCTGTAGAAAAATTATTGCCTCATTTTGGACGTCTAAACATGCTGTAAATTAAAGTCACTTTTGATTGTTTCCTCGAATTCGTTGTGGGTCTCCAATCACTTTAAACTGCTGTTTGGTTTGGATTCAGGGCGTAGGAGGAGTGGGAGGAGGGCGCTTTTTCATATTCAGAGAGGGGGTGCTCTTTAAGGATCTCGTTCTCTTTGGGGCTATAAAGACGTTGTGCCTTCAAGACAGAGCAAATTATCTTCATCGGCGAATTATTGCTTTACAAGACGTCTCTCTACTCGTCGGTGCGCGAAGCGATTAGTTTCTCTTTTTTCGTTTTTTTTATGGTGACATTTGATTAGAGCGAGCGGTTTTCGGTGAAGATGATGGAGTACATGGAGGATAAGTTTGCCTTGAAAAGCCAAGCGATGAAGGCCAGCGATTACTACATGGATCAAGTCATGGAGAGCCTGGACAGCGCGCAGTACTTCACCAAGTCTTCCCCAAAATGTGTGCAGGCCTTCGGGTTGCAGAGCAGCGAGCACCGCTCCTCTCCCTGCGGGGATCAAGCCCGTGAGTACAAGCTTGTTACGCTCATTTTTGCGAAGTCAAAAGTTACCCCGCAAATGTGTGTGCGAGTTAAGCGAAAAGAGAGAGTGGGGGAGAAAGCTTACATTCCCGAAGTCGATCATTTTTCATCGTATGACGTTTAGTTTTTTTCTCCTACTTATTAATTACAATGTTGTTTTAAATTTTTCTTTTCAATTTTTTAATCTAATCATTTTTTTTTTAAAGATTATCTGATATATAAAATAATTTAATGTAATCTACAATATAGGCTAGCTAGTAGGTTACATATTTTGGTGCAGTGACTATCAAATTGAGACTGCTGTCGTTAACTTATCACTTATTTTTATTGTAGCCAGTTACAGTGTGCCAAAAACGGACGAAGACACCTTGCACTCTGACCTCGGGAGGCCCATGGACAGTTGTTGCACTCTGCGGGCGTCTCCGGTGACAACCGGCTCGGAGAAAACCGATTTGGATGAGATGGGAGACAAGTGCGACAGTAACGTGTCCAGCAGCAAGAAGAGGAGACACCGGACGACCTTCACCAGCGCGCAGCTCGAGGAGCTGGAGAAAGTGTTTCAGAAGACACACTATCCAGATGTTTATGTGAGGGAACAGCTGGCAATGAGGACAGAATTAACAGAGGCTAGAGTGCAGGTAGAGTTTACTGACCGACTCATTTTTGCTTAAACATAATGAGAACAGGAGCCTTTAAGCGCTGAAAGACGTAGCCTAGTACGGCTGCGGGCGTTAATACCCAAATTCATATAGCCTACTTACACGTAAATATATAAGCAAAGGTTTAGATAGTTGAAATAAATTTACATGTGTTGTTTTTGTTTTGTTTTAATGTTGCATTTTTTTTATTTTTTATTTTTTTTCTGTAATGCCGTTTTTTTTATTTTGTTATTTTTTAAATAGATTGATTAGTTTTCTCGCAGCCTTTGGGAAGAAATAATATTAATAAATGTAAACATATTTTATATTTCTCTCTTTTTTCTTTTTGCTTAAAAGGTGTGGTTTCAAAACAGAAGGGCAAAGTGGAGGAAAAGAGAGCGCTACGGGCAAATCCAGCAAGCCAAAAGTCACTTTGCAGCCGCCTACGATTTATCCGTGCTGCCGAGGACAGACAGCTACACACAGGCAAGTATTGACAATTTCGTTTTATTTCATTTTTTCATTTTAAGCATTCACGGACTTCTCAGCTTCAAAAGAAAAGGAATTTCTTTGTCAGCTGCACGGGCTGGAGGCAGTGCTTTATAAAAAATATAAGGTCTTTACTCTCACTCCTTTCTAAACATCTCAGTTATGTAGGTCACTTCAATCTTAAATCAGTGCTTCGGCCATGATTGCTCGATAAATCACTAATTATGAAACCCATCTTCATCTAGGAGCCTGAACACTGATTAGAGTCGCTGTGAGGTGTCATGTCTGAATTAATGAGCTTATATCAGATTGCATGTTGGCTGAGCATTTGTCTTGCTGTTTGGACAAAGGTCAGTTACAAGATGAGAGGAGGTGAGAAGAGAAGAGATGCAGAATGTCAGTTTTTTTTTCTCGTCTCTACTCCTTTTGGTAGGTGTTACATTAAAAATGGACATCAGGCCTTCACGTGTTGTGGAGACTTTTAGGTTTTCAGAGATGTAAATATGCAGACTGCAGCTCTTTAGAGAGATTCAGATTTTTGTTTGAAAAAACAAACAAACAAAAAAAACAGCTGACGTGTTTGATTCCAAGAGGCAAAAATAATAAAATGTAGTAAAAGGCAGAGTCACAGCTCTGCTATACCCTGGCCGAACACCAGGTTACAATTCTGTTGGACTGTCTCACATTTTTTCCTCACATATGTTTCTGATAGATTCTCCTGGATATGAGCCATGCCTGTTCATACAGCTGATCCCCATTACTATCATTAAATGGACAAACCTACTTGTAACCCTGTTGGCACTGGCTGTTTCTGTCTCCTGAAACACACTGGACATGGATTGCATTGCTGTGGCTTTTAAAGAACTTTTCTTTTCTGTCAGCGATGAGGTTTTTGGCTGTTGTTGATTTTTGTGCAAAAGTTGAAGTCACGCTTAACAATGATGTATGTGGTCAAAAGGGCACCAGTCGATTCCTATGCTAGTTTAACTTTCATGCTCCAAGGATGTTCATCTGACTCCCAAAAGGGACTTATTCAGTCCCATTTGGTTTTTGGCATTTTGCCATTTGATTTTCAGAAAGCCATGCTTCAACAAAATGAGCTCTACCAGTTCAGTTACTATGGATGTGCAATTTGCAGAATATTTTGAAGATGGAGACATATTAGTTGACTTGGGATTAATGCTGTAGTGACTGAAAGTACAGTGGCACATTTCAGTCACCACTTTTTGACCAAATGTAACCGAGGAAATTTGCACACTCCTTACTTTCATTGGCCTGTCCTCTCAGTTGAATTGAAAATTTGGCACTGTCTTGGGATCAGAATATTTGGATGTGATCAAGCAGTCAGTACTCTGAGCTTATAAGTTAGACAGTCATCCTTCTGTAAGGTGAAGTTTATTAAAAATCGGTTATGTAGTGTTTACTGTAGCTAACCAAATGAGTGTATCTCTTGTGTTTTCCTACTGCTCCCTGACTAAATTTTGGCCACATGACCTTTTAGAGTGAATTTAGGACATTTTAAACTACTTCGGAGTCACTGTGACTGATAATCATACACATCACTGTCAAAAATAATCATATCAGTAGTTCACTGAAAAATGTTCACTTAAAATTTCATGGAAAGACGCATCACAAAATCAACCCTTTAAACAATAATTTTAAGTTTTCACTCTTTGTTTTAAATTTTTTTGTTGTCCACATTTACATTTGTTGTATTATTAACATGCAACTATTTAAGATTCCTGTAAGTAGTTTTTACTACGCTCTGGAGAATCAGGTCCAGATATTTTCTGAAGTTGCCCTTTCAAGCAGACACTCGCTTACTAAAGACAATACTCTAGCTTAGGCAAAGTCTCTGCAGCATGTAGGATGCCCAAGCGCTCACTGTGAATTCCAGTTAAAATGACCTGTTTTATTCTTACCTGGACTCAGTTGGACATCACTCAAACTTTATATTAGAGCGCTGTCAGTGTAAAGACCATGTAATATTCATTGCTATTCTCCTCTCTTTCTCTCTCTCTCTTTTTTTAGTTCTGCTAGGTAATTTTTAGAAAACTTTAGCGCTACAGTAAATGTTTAAAATCAGTTGCAATTTTCCAGTTGCATGAGATAACTATACATAAATAACAGAGGACATTTTTTTTTATTAAACAAACAATTTTTAGTGAATAGTACCTCTGTAAACTAGATTTTTATTGTTAACGACATCTCATACTCTACATTTTATGTTCCATATACACAGTTTGAACAGCAATAATTGTACCCAGGATACGTCATAGTTTACTGTACAAGATCATGTCTGTAACCCTGTATTTACAATTCTCTTAAGTTCTTTTCAAATGGTATGTCACAGATAACAGGTCAGCATACAGTGTCTGTATGAACCCAGTTATTAATCCATATAAACTAATTTGTAGCTTATGCTGGAATGAACTGAAGCCATTCCCTGTAGTATCTAACGGCCTCTTCACCCAACAGATCCCCAACAATCTGTGGCCGAGCCCAGCTCCTGGCAGCTCTGTGGTCTCCTCTTGCATGCTGCCCCGAGGTTCCCCTCCTTGTGTCACTTCCTACTCCCACTCCCCTCGTTCGGCCGCCACTGCTGCTGACCATGGCTACATGGGCTTCCCAAATCAGCAGAACCAATTTGGCCACGTCTCTCTCAATAACTTCTTCAGCGCAGACTCGCTTCTCACTCCGGCAAGTAACCCAGCTTTTGACACCAAACCCGAGTTTGAGAGGCGGTCATCCAGCATCGCCGTGCTGCGCATGAAGGCCAAGGAGCACACAGCCAACATCTCATGGGCCATGTGATCAGGGTTCCTGGAAAGCCCGATACTGTGTGGGAATTATTATTTTTTTTTTTCAATTAACACTTTTTACACAAAAAAAGTGAAAAAGTGAACAGTTCTGAAAAAAAAGCTGTATGTCACTCACAGTGAAGCTCTAACAAGCTTTTCTTTGCTCCGTGGACTTGAGTTCACTCTCCTACTACTTATGGTTCTGTGCTTATTAAAAAAATAATACACTCAAGCTCGGACCATAAAATGTAACTAGCCATGAAAGTGTATGACAATCAGCTGTGTTTCTGGCTGAGGCCTGTTTGAACTATTTGAGAGCTATCATTAAACGGAACCAATACATTCATATCATCCAGAAGTTCAAGGTAACAGTCCCTGCAAATATTGTCCACTCTGGTGAGAAGAAACATTTAATGAACCTTTGTGATCGATGGAGATGAAAGCTGTGATGTGTATAAGCTTTGCTGTTTTTTTTTCCTATCACCATTTCCTCTCGACAGAGACAATAACAAAAACCAAAGGCTACCGTGGGATTTGGTACCACTTTGCATACATGTGGATCCAGAGAGAGGGGTCCAAAACCACTTCAGTATTTCCAAGCACTGTGAATAGCGTTCTTTTACCTTTCATATTTCTCCCTGTCTCAGGACTGAAGATGAGCAGAGCAGAGCAGAGGAAAAACTTACTTGGCGTACTAACGTGCCCGTGTGCTTTGCAGCAAAGCTGTAATCTCTGTTTTCTGCTTTTGTTCTGTATCAAAAGAGGCAGGTGTTTTTTTAAAATCATGTTTGTGCTATAAATTTATTTGATGGAATCATAATAAATGGATTTTACTTGATTCTGGTATGGCTGCATTTTTAAAAAAAAAGATTACACTGAGAATGTAAGGCAGGTGTCGACAAAGCATGGAACGACGCCTTGAAGTGCCTTTGCATCCAAGATCGCTTATTATTTCTTCTATTGTGCAGCAGAGTTTTAATATAAGTTAAGAAATATTAAAAACATGACAATGTCAAACAGTTTTACTGGGCGATGTTTTCCATCATTATCAATATTAGTGCTGCAGTTGTTTCTTTAGTCTGTATCTCACAGAACCCCCACGCCTATATTAATCTGCAGCTGTCTATTCCAGCAAATTCACTCTTTACTCCACTTTGAGAGATTGCTGCTAAAAACATAAGTGCCCAGCTGTTTAAGAAATGACTTCGACATTTTAAATAATTAAATTTGGAAATTCAGTTGTTTTTAATTGTGCTGTTCCATGTTTGCACAACTGGTTTATTATGGGAAAAATAGATTAGACAATTAAAGTCATGCATACCTCAGTTCATCAAAGTCAAGTATTTGTTTGGAATACATGATTTTTAAAATCATTTAACTAAATACCTCTATTTGGATAAAAATCAACCTCTTCAATAACTTGTTGGCCGTAGGATATGACTGTGTTCATTTACAAGGAATTTCTTTGTTTTACATGGAATCGTGTTTATGCCGAAGGGCTGCAACAAATACATATTTTCTCCAATAAATATTTTTGGATGACTTGGTTATTTCGTCTGTGAAATGTTGTGAAGTACTGAATTATATTAATAAGTTCAGCATTTCATTTAACAAAGATAAAAAAAACTTCTTTGGTTGGTAGAAAGTGAAAAAAAAATATAAAATTGCTGGATAAATGGCACAACAAATTATCGGCATTCTTTCACTTTACAAATTGATTCATTGGTGAATCATTTTGGCATTAGCTGCTGCAGTTTAAGCAAGTTTTAAATATTACCTGATAGATATAAAGCCAATGAAAAAACCCAAACAAGCTGTATGTAACAAACTGTATCACTGTCTTTGAATACTTTTTATTTTACTTCTCTGGCCTGTTTGTGGCTCGGTTCCTACTGAACATGTAATTTTTTTAAAAGTGGTCACAAATGTTAGCGATTTGTCAAACAGCTGGACACTAGAAAAGTTACTCAAAGAAAAGTTAACAGTGCATGAGCAGGGAACTATTTTCATCTTTGGAGTGACACAATGCTTTAGTATTTCGCGTAGTAGGACAGTGGGATTCGGCTCAAGATAAACTACAGTTTCTATGGTTATAGTAATGAAAAAGATATGAATAAGGGAGATAGGAATTAGATATATGACGCATATGTAAGAGTACTAGCATACATTAAGTGTTGGATTTAAAATGTGGTATTTACATGGGATTTGTTAACAACAAGAAAATATATATGGAACCTTATCCAAAATCAGACCTTTCCTGTGGAGTCTGTATATGTCCAAGTCAGCTCATTAAATGCACTTAATCTATTTATTCACCAACACCACAATATGTGAAAAAAAAAAAAGGTTTTGTAATCTATCATGCTGTCATGTAATTAGGAGGATGTCTTGTTCTTTCTCTGCTGTTTTTTTTACTGACATCATCATTTTGCTCTAAAATCCCAGTCAGTGGTGAATTGCGTTTTCAGGGAAACCCTGTCTATAGGAACAGCAGGCTTGATTCAATTAGCATCGTAACTTGTGTCAGATGCCTTGGTTTGGAAATAGGTTTGTTTTTTTTAGGTACTTCCTGCTTGTTGCCATTCTGAAGTAGAACACCAAGTGCCTTATCTGCACACATCATAACACACAAGCTTTGATCCAGAAGTGTCCATGGAATGAGCACTGCAGATGCTCCCAAAAGTTGCAGTGAGACTCTTTTTATAGTGGACAAATAAATTTCGTGTATCTTCACCTTTTCATAACTGTGTGTACTGTGATAAGATACTTGTAATAAAACTGCAGTTTAATGTTGTACATACACTTTCAGCTTTTGAGTGAATCATGGCTGTTGTCACCAATTCATATCTTCTATTAAGTACTTAATGTTTGATAATTTTACATTAGCTCATGATTGTTGTAATTCTCAATGAAAATATTGTGTCAAATGTTCAAAAGTTAGTCATCCATCCATCCAGTGGGGGAAATTATTTGAACCTCTGCTTCATTTGTAAGTTTGCTCACTTAAAAAGACATTTTATTGTTATTTTACTTTAATGGAGAGAGAGAGAGAGAATACCCAAGAAAAAACCAAGAAAAAAAGACATTACATGAAAGTTATAAATTGATTTGCAAGTCACTAAAATTACAATGAGTCAATAATCAATCAGTCAATCAATTACAGATACTTGTGATCTCAACTCAATATGTGTAGAAAGCACACCTGTCACAGAATCAGTTTCTTCCATCCCATCCTCTCTACCTCCGAGGACAAGAGATATCAGGAACAAGAGTGTAGACCTGCACAAGATAGCTACAAGACCATCACCAAGAAGCTTGGTGAGAAAATGACAGTTGGTGATGTGATTATATGGAAATGGAGAAATCTTACTCATGGGGTGAGGATGAGCATGAGATGGGTGGTGGATCATCCCAAAACTACTCAAGAAGAACTTGTTAATGATCTAAAGGCTGTTGGAACCACAGTAACCAAGAACACCATTAGCAACACACTATGCCATATTGAATTGAAATCCTGCAGTATCTTAAGTTTGCCGGTAAACATTTAAAGAAGGCTTGAGAGAAAGTGCTGTGCTCAGATGAAACTGCAACCAAGCTCAATGGCATTAATTCGATCTGCTGTATTTGGAAAAAGAGAAACACTGAGTATAACCCAAAGAACACCATCCCCATAGTCAAGCTCAGAGAATGTTAAATGGACTGATTCTTATATAGCGCTTCTCTACTCTACCTGAACACTCAGAGAAGCTTCTAATACACGCCTCATGCACCCATTCAAGGTCTGCGACTCATGATGACTGGTGTAATTATGCAGTAACAACTCGTACTTGTGAATCAAAACGTCCCTGTGTTGATTACATTGCCACTTGTGTGATCCCATCACCGACAATCTGTCTTTGCTTTGTGGTGCTTATTGGTAAACTATAACCATGAACTATGTATTTACAGATACAACTAATTTTGGTGGATTTTATGTTTTACTGGGCAGTGGCTAAATTAATTTAGTATTTTCTACATAGGCTAAACAAACCTCTAAGCTTCCTTAAACTAGGTCAAGGACAGAATGCTATGTCGCTCGTATTTCTAGAGACATTTCTTACTAAACTTTCCTTACTACAAATCTTTGATTCTGTCATGCAAAAACCTTGTTCCAGGTCTTCTTAAGAAGTGACATCTTGTAGCAAAGAGAATAGAAACTGCTGTCTATGAAAAGTAAGTGAGTAGTGTGACATTCTCACCATACAAATGGTTTTATGAAATTCCACTTGCCATAACCCTCAGTGATATACTGTACTCAAGGATTAATTAAAAATTGAAAATCTATCTTGTTCCATTTTTTAAAAAGTTTAAAAAAAAAAATGTTTTACCCTAATTTAAAAAGTCATAATTCCTTTCTAGTCTGCCTCTGATAAAAATGCCTGTAACCAGCACTCTGATCTGCTCTTTTATATTTATCTTCTTTTTTCCCCCCCTCCAACCATCACCATGTCCATGCTGTCCTGGCCTCCACACCATCTTTTATCTCTCTCCATGGCGCCGGTCATCACACTGTGCCTGGAGACTGATCATGCAGCCAGGTCCACACTGTGTTTGTGTTTTTGTGCGTTGGAGAGAGAGTGAGAAAGAGAGCTCCTGCAGTCTAGATCCATCAACAGCTCCAATGGGTTTGACCCTTCCAGGTTAACCGCAGCCATTAATATAAAAGCTTCCCTCCTCTGCCTCCCTTCTTCCCGCACAACCTTACGAGGGGGAGTACAAGCCCCCGTGTGCACGCATGTGTGCGCGCATACATACGCACATGGCCACTGATACCAAGAAAAAGAGGCAGATCAAACGTTCTGGTGGCAGGCGGCTGAAAAATGGCACTGGCGGTCACACATGTTCCACAGCAGAGATCTGCTGTGGAACATGTGTCTTGCCCACTGTTGTTTTTCTAATCACTCAGCAGTGATGTTTTACTTCTTCCTCTGCTCTGGAAGGATGGACCATTTCACCTTTGCTGTCTTCCTCGCTACATGTAATATAAGACTACATTTCTTTAGAGGTCATTTAATAAAAGATTTTCATGTCAGACTGGCAAAGACACATTTCATAAATTACAAACTTAGGTTAGCTGGCGGACAGAAAGCTTTCTTTGATTTACATGATAAAACATATAACAGTTTAAAACAAATGTAAACGATGAAAACATGAACACGGAACGATACACTGAAACAACACCAGGCCTTCCTTGTGCATTCAGTTTAGTTTGAATTTTAATAATTAGCCATGTGACTCATGATTTGGCTACTTAGCACAGCAGTGACTGCAATAAAAGAAAGAGAGTATTTGGAGAACATTACTACTTGTTCCACTGCAGCCTGTAGCATTCAAATGCGATTTCCTGCTTTTAGTTACTTATGAACATACGTTTTGCGTAATTTGCAGTATTAATTCAGAGTTTTGTATTTCTGCAAAATATCTATCAAAAACCTTGCAATATCCAATGTGCAGACAAACTAAGTACACTTTGTGAAGTACTGCCCGCTTTTAAAGCCATCTAGTGGTCATGTGTAATGCAAGCAGAGTGTATTACTTAAATAATGCAACTACAATGACTTGAATTTACTTGGTAAAATCTTTTTTGTGTAAATCACTAAAATCCATTTAACCCCAGTACTAACACTGGGTGATGTTCACCCATATGAAAGTGTGGGTGATAGTGTTTCAAAAGCCACGTTGGTGTTCTAGGCTTAACAGCAGTCAGGTAATACTCATTTTCATATTTTATGTTTATTTGGGGCATTTTGCAGCACTGATGTGACACTCATCGAACAAGCTGTTTTAACACCTGAGGCTCTTTTTATGTGTTTTTTTTTGTTAACAACAGGGAAAAAGGTGGGCCTTTTTCTTTTTTGTGCTCCTTTGCAACACCTTCCTTTATAAAACCTCTTGTGAGTTTAAAAGCAGGCATTGTAGGAGTACTTCTTTTGCCTTAAGCTGAGCGCAGAATGCTTCATTCTTCAGTTCATGGAGCTGAGAAAATATGATCAATTCAATACAATTCCAAAAATTCAAAAACATCATCTGTTAGCGGTGTTGCTGTGTTACAAATGCTCTTACTTTATCTCTTTTTTTGACACATGTCCTGTTGTTGTCAAAGCCCCTCCAAATCTGGAAGAGCTTAATGACCCAGAGGAATCAGGGTGCACGGCCAAAAAGGCCTTTCAGGAGGTCCCTTATTCTCAGCACAGGGAGGAAGTGGTCCACAGCAGGCCTGAGGTGGCTTACAAGAGGCTATTAGGAGGCCTGCGGCAGGATGCCTCACAAATCCATTTAGGAAGAGTTGGGACTGGATCTGGACTTTCTACTGCTGGCTGTCAGTCAGGGCGGGAGAGTGCAGGTGTCCAGTTACCAAAGATCTCAAAGTGGAACGTGTATGTATTTGTGTGTGGGTTTGTGAGTTTGTAAGTGTTTGTTCCTATGGAAGCCGTTTGAATGTATTTATGTGAAGTGTAAATATTCATGTTTTAACTGTACCCTTATAAATAAAGGGCATGTGCCAGTGGTGGTGTTGTGGGAAAGCTGCAGGCCAGGTCCCTTGGTAAACGGAGTCCACCATAACCAATGAAAAATCCAAATGACAGTTACCTAATCTCTGATGTAATCTCCCTGCAGTACACGAGGTTTGACTCACATCAGTGGACTCTGTCACTCATTATTTCTTCCTCAAGTTAGCCTAACTTTTGCTGGAGTATCATTAAGATGTCATCAGTGTAACATCATTTTAGTAAAGGTAGTAATAAGAAGTAATGAGTCTTTTCATGGTTCCAGGCTCAACATGGAAGATGACGGTATTGATAATGGGAATGCTAAAAGACATAATCCCACTGGCCCAATGGTCGCGCTCTCATAGAGAGGAAACTCAGCTCACCCGAGATATACAGAGCTGGGAGGTCAAATGTAGCCCAGAAGAATAGGTGTTGTCACTTTATAATTCACTTGACTCTCTATGTCAGTCTATGTGGTTTTCTTTCATTAATTCACATTTCCTACAGATTTGTTTGAATTCTGAGCCTCCAGCATGGCGCAGTGGTTTGTACTGTTAGCAATGAGTTTTTCAAAGGGGAGGAAATGATGTGATAATTCTTCAATAATTACTTATCAGAAAGAAATGCAGCAAATCAATGAATTTAAATATTTGGGAGTAATATTGGGTCATGAATTAAAATTTCCAAAACCGTCAAGATTAATTTGAACTGTTAATCTAATAAAATCTTGTCTATCTGTAAAAGCTTCCCAGTTATATTTACATGCTTTCATACTGTGATTTGTTGAGGCCAGGCAACCAAATCAGATGTAAAACCTGCAATGTCGACATACAAAAAAGCTTGAAAAAGCCAGTACAATAGAATTATTGTAAAGGGAAGCTAATAATATTTTAAGCTTTTTTATAAATACTTTTATAAATTTTGCCCTTTTAACATTGAATTTTAAAGGTGTGATTGGCCCTGATTCAATCGATTGGATGATTTTGATATTTATCAGCAAAGGTATAACCACAAGGGGATTGTAAGTTATTAAAATGTAAAAAAACATTAGTCAGTCCTTGTTTACAGTTAAAGGCCAACAGATTTCCCTTTGCCACAGGACATAAATACATTAACACAGGGGTCTCAAACTCGCGGCCCGCGGGCCATTTGCGGCCCACGTCACCTCTACTTGCGGCCCGCATATTGATGTGAAGAAATATTTTTTAAAAATTATTATACGAAAAATGATTTAATACGACGGCAGAGCGTTACAGGCATGGCCCTTTAAGACTGTAGCCTCATGGGCGGTGTAGTCCTTGCTGCAGGGAGAACGTGTGGGACCGCCCCTCCCGCTGTGTGTGTGTGTGTGAGCGTGAGGGAGGGAGAAAAAGGAGAGTGGAAAAGTACGAGCTGTCACCGAGCAGAAACGGGAGATGGAAGCATGTAAATATAATAATAACCACTGCAGCCAAAAAGAGTGCCTGACGAGCCCAGTTGTAAGTAAGCTATTAAGACTCGACTGTACACTGTGTTCGTGTTTTCCTCCGAAACAATAAAGTTCCGTTGGAGCAGCCTTTCAACGCCTCTCTCTGTCTCTTGCTAGCAAAGTTGACCCAAACAGTAAAGCTAGTTCCCGGCTACGACGGAACCCAAAGTATTAGCCAGAGGTCTCCTTACCACGGTTCGGAGCCACG
>VUQG01036596.1:0-11675 GCA_015106755.1 Etia nguti
TCAGTAGGTAAAGTGTTGGCCCCGTGATTGGAAGGTCAGGGGTTCGATTCCCCTGAACGGCTACCCTGAGGTACCCCTGAGCAAGGTACCGTCCCTGCACGCTGCTCCCCGGGCGCCCAATGGCAGCCCACTGCTTCACTGAGTGAATGGGTTAAATGCAGAGAGGAATTTCCCCACGGGGATCAGTAAAGTATAGTATACATTATATACATTCTGTCTTCCTATACAGCCGTATGCGCTCTGATCTCTGTTGGCTCATCAGAAATCTACTGTGTTACCCCTGAACTTTCCTTACCCCAGGAATGACCCCCCTCTCTGGACAAAACATACATTTTTTTCCCGCCGGATGCAATTAGTCGCGCATATGGATCAAATCACTCACTCTCGGAGTACACCCTCCCCCTACCGGATGCAATTCGTCACGCATCTGGAATCGATTAGTCACTTCCGGAAAGGTCAAAAGGTCAAGGCAAAAGTCATCAATCAAACTCGCATTCTTGAGTGACACAATCCGTATACCTATAACTACTGATATTTATTATTACTTTTGATTCTGCTTTTGCTTTTCGCCGTGTGGCTGATAAAAACCGGAACTCCTCCGACTACTCAGGATGCTGGTTTCCTTATCAGAGGGGGTAGAGAAGACATCTGGATGACCTTGAAGACATTAAAGCTAAGCGAATCCCCTCACTCACATTGGCTCCATTTGAATTCTGCATTGTGTACTGCGTAATACTCATCGGATAAGAGATTAGAATGTTTTGAACAGAGGGCTGAACCACACTTCCTGTATAGGTGAGCTGGGCCCACAGATCAACATTTGCTTATACTGCTGTGTTGGCTGAGTTAGCACAAGCAAGAGCTAGATCTTCCTGAATTTGTCTGTATACTGTAGTTTATTGTGTCATCAAGTGTTTTCAGTTTGAATTGTCTTAGTATCTAGGACATGATTGCTAGAAAAACTAACTGCTAAAGTAATTGGTCATAATTTCATGGTTCAAATGAAGGCAGACAAACATTAAGAATCATAAACAGTAAATGCAAAATCATTGTTCATCCTCTTGAATTAAAAAGTTCAACAGTTTGTTGCTATAAAGAGGCTAAATTTACAAAAGGTGTGTTACTGTGCTATTGTGTAAATATTTATGGACCTGACTTTTAAGAACCTACAAAGAGAAACAGCTGATGATCCAGTGAAGACACTCTGAGCAGACTGACTGAACAGAGCAGAGATTTTATTGAGGATTGACAGAAAAGTGCATCAAGCAGGAGATGATTTCATGTGGAAGAACAGAATATAGAGAATTGAACAAATTAAGTCCAACATGAAAGGATCCAAATGTTTCCACTCGGCCTGAAGACCCACACACATGAAGAACCCAAGGCACCAATCAGATGAAAGAAGATCAGATATCAGGACTGGACTCTTCACAAACACTGAAGAGTCAAAGCTGGATTTCTACACTGAGTCCCCATCTCTCTCATCATGCAATAATTTTTACTTTTTACTGTTACTGTACATTAATTAATCGTGTATTATTAGTTGAACACAATTTTAAAATATTGCATGTAATGACTTTTACATAAAGCTAAACTATGCTTATTTTTAAGAATATAAAAATGTATTAATAATATAAGAAAAAAAATCTGCTGGATTAAAAGGCTTGAGCATTATGTGACATGGTTAACTGTCATTAGCTATGGGAAGATTAAAATTGAATGAAAATTAAAGGTGGAGGTTTTTTCGAAGCAACATCATCCACACATCACTCACATGGTGTCATATTAGCCATTTTCACAGATGTTAATCTGACAGCACTGCTGAGCCTGCACCTGCTTAATTTGCCGGTTTTATTAGACAAGACATGCTCCCCTCTGCATCATCATCATAACCTTCCTTGCTAACATATTAAAGAAGTTATCAAAAACCTTTTCAAACTCTATCTTCTCTACATCACACATGCTGGAAAATGTGGTTAAAAAGGAGGAAATTCGTCTGTTAGGATGATAAATCACTGAATCTCGTTTATTCGCTTATGCTAGCTGTGTTTCCACACATAGTGCAGATCGTAATTGATGTAAGAGAAGTGAACACAGACCAAGAATTTACAAGCACAGATCAGTGGTTAATCCACAAAGTGCACGTGCAAACAACCAGAAAACAGCTGCTGACCTCTCAGCTTACCCAGCTCCTAAAACAGAGACTACAGTTTCCTATGAGCATGAAACAAGCGCAGCTTTCAGCATCGATAGCTGGATGCTGACACAAGATGGCAGTGATGTAAAGGATGGATGCAAACGGGTGAGGAACTTTATGACGGTGCTGTCTGGGATGAAAGGAGAGAAATTTATATTTATTTATTTACTAAGTTGACAAGTCTTGCTTGACCTGACAAAACGCCACTGTGGTTTGTTGGGCAAATTTCCACATTTATCAAACAAAAAATTCATCAAAAAAAGGGAATGATTTGATGTTTAAAGTATCTCCACAGCTCAAAATCTGATTTAATTTTTTTTACTTTAGTGAATCTTTGTTTTTGGCACTTTTTTTGACCATACTGTAAGTGTACTGCAGAGCTACTCTGGTTCCTTCATCCACTCTGCTTCTCATCTCCTCCAGTTTCTGGACCTTCTCTGTGTCTCCTCTCTCCTTCATCTTCTCAATCAGGAAGTCCAAGTGGACAATAGTGGACGCTGAATCAGCTTTCAGAACGATCTGCTCCAGTCTGACAAGATGTTGGTAGGACTCATTCAGGAACTGTGACTTCTCTGCAGTCAGCTGGTTCATTTCACTTTCAAGATTTTGCAACAAGCTCAGTGTGTTTTGACTTTCTGCCTTGTGCTTTTCATACTTCTGTTTCACATCTTCAATAGCCCTCTGAATTTTTCTTGTCTTTGTCACATAGATCCAGTTTTCTTTCACATGATCTAATGCAAGACACTTCCCAGTGCAAACAGTGCAGCAGCCATCTTTCATGACCTCACAGTGTTTAGCATACCAGGCCATTGTGCATCCAGGATAGTGACAGTTCTCTTCACAGAATGTACAGCAGACAGCTCCTCTATAAAAAACAAAATACATTCCACCATTGATATGTTTTTTATCTTTGTAGACTTCATCAAGTTCAACAGTGAAATTCTGATTTTTTTTCATTCCTTCTTTATGTTTCTTCAGAGCTTCTTGAATCTGTCTGATTTCTGTCTGTTTTAGTTCAGTCAGTTTGATTCTGTCTTGCAGGTTTTGGATGCAGGCCGTCAGTCTGATCCGTTCATTCAGAACATCCACAGTTTTGTCAAGTTTTTGAGGTTCCGTTTTTTCCAGAAAATCTGTGAAATCTCTCATTCCTTTCTCTGATATTTGACCAGCAATTTTCAGGTATTCTTCTTCCTCTGTTCGGTCTTCATGCTGGCAGCTATTAAACAGGAAGTGAACAGGCTGGTTCTTCTCATTTTTGGCGCAGTTTATTTTTGCTGCTTCAAGAGCTTGAAAAGCATTTTTAGGACGTCTTCCATCTGAGTGTGTGATGAGAGCAACCATGTTTTTCTGTTTGTCTTTTCCAAACAGAGACATCACTGAATCAAAGATGTATGACAGTCGGTTACTCAGTCGATTTACACTCGCCTTCATCACCAGACCCACAGCATGAACTTCATGAACTCCATCCTCTGATCGGAACAAGTCAAATAATCTTTGAATGACAATCTCATCACATCCAATCCCTCTGGTGTCTCCGTATCCCGGAGTATCGATGATGGTCAGAGAGTAGGGCAAAGTTTTATCTTCAAAACCAAAGATCTCGTACACGATCACATCTGAAGTCTGACTTTGTGTCTGACTTGTATTTACGTCTTCTACAATCTGAAACCAGACTTCATCCTCCCACTTCACTCCAATGATGTAATTGACCAGAGCATTGATCATAGTGGATTTTCCTGTTCCTGATTCACCCACAAGTAAGATGGTTTTATTTGTTTTCTTCACATTTTTTTTCACCAACAGTCATTCTGGTCAGAGTTCCAAATGTCTCTTTCTTTGGTCTCAGCTGGTAGACAGCAGGAAATCCTGGAGAGATCAGATCAATATTTTCATCCTCTGATAATCTGTTACTGATCCTACATGAAAGAAAAAACAGACTCATTACATGCTGAAACTGATTATTTATATGTCAGGAGCACAAAAAATCTTCTTGTGATTGCTTTGGCCATGAGCAGACTGCCACAGTCATCCACAGTTAGCACAAAAATTGGAGAATGGAGAATGTGGCCTTCACAGTAAAAGTTGCTGCTTTTGAAATGTGTTGTTTGCAGCAGAATGACATAGCTTTCACTTTGAAGGTGAACATTTTCCATTTCTGGTTTGAATGACACTTTTGCAAGTTGTCTTGCTGCTCAGTTGGTGAGTGATTATAGAAAAGTCAGGATCTTCCAGACAACCTGTGGGTGACCATAGTATTTTGCTGGCAACCAAACCAATCACAAGAAGGGTTCTGAGTAATCACGCTCTTTGTGACTTATTTCATTTAGGGAAACCAGTCTCTAAGTCTGTGTGACTGAAGTTAGCTTTAAAAAAAAAAACAATGGCACAGCTCCAGAGATGGAGCAGCTTCAACCTGCTGTAAACTCTCTGTGATGCTCAGCTTTTTTGGCTAGCATGCCTGACCAAAAGTGCTTTTATAAAACTTTGAGAGCCAAGACTTAAATGGTGTCGCAGTGTTTAAGAAAGCAGGTGGATCCTCAGACTCCAGACTTTTAACATGGTAAGGAGGAGTTATTTTATAGGTGATTTAGGACTAAGAGATTAAAATCACACACACCACTGTTTCCCCAAGCTACACAACTGTTAAACATGTTCTGTAACATTTGAATATCAACAGTGAAGGCATAATTTAAACAGCTGTCTGGTCACTATAGCTGTTATAGCTGTTAGCTAACATCATTGCTTGTGTCAATTCCCTAATAAGTTTATGCATTTATATGTAGTTTATTAAAGAAGATTTGTAGTAGGGCTGGGTTTCCGTACATGGCGTCGGGTGAGAAAGCCGATGCCACGTACGCGGACACGCCGTCGGGGCTGAAAGCTGACAGCTCACAGATTCTGATGCTGCGGGTTTCATCACTCTCCAGCCAATCAACTGTAGGTGTTTGTGCTTTAAATCTCAGTGTTCAGGGCTCACAACAGAGAGTTTCTGCTAAGTGTCCAGCTACTTCAGTTCTACCAACACCATCTAGACTCTGGGATCCTGCCTTACTTCCCTTCAGTTGTTGGACTCCAGTCTGTCATGTAGCAGTTTATTACTTTAACTCTGTACTTCAATAAATCTCTCAGATCATTTCTCCTTACTGAAGTGCTTTTAGTTGAATGTACATACCTTAATGCTGCTCTGGTTCTTTCATCCACTCTGCTTCTCATCTCCTCCAGTTTCTGGACCTTCTCTGTGTCTCCTCTCTCCTTCATTTTCTTAATCAGGAAGTCCACGTGTACATAAGCCGACACTGAATTAACGTTCTGCTGCAGTGTGACAACAAGTTGGTAGGACTCATCCAGCCACTCTGACTTCTCTCTGGTTAGAATTTTCATTACCTCATCTAGACGTTTTAAAAGTTTCCCTTTGTTCTTAAACTTCATTTTTATTTCCTCTTTGGTCCCCTGAACTCTCTTTCTACTGGTCACATACCTCCACTTGTCTTTCACATGATTTGATGTAGGACACCTACGAGTACATGAAGTGCAGTGGCCCTCTTCCATAACCTCACAGGTTTCAGGGTTGCAGGCAATTGTGCATCCAGGATAGTGACAGTTCTCCTCACAGACTGTACAGCAGACAGCTCCTTCATAAAAAAACGACAGTCTCCCACCACGTATAAGTCTTTTCTCTTTGTAGACCTCATCAATTTCAACAGTGAACTTCTTATTCTCCTGGTTTTTATTCATCAGAGCTTGTTGAAACTGTTGGATTTCTGACTGTTTCAGTTCAGTCAGTTCGATTCTTTCGTGCAGGTTTTGGATGCAGGCTGTCAGTCTGATTCGTTCATTCAACATAAATGTCTCCAGTTGTTGAGGTGAAGTCTTCTCCAGGAACTCTCTTAATCGACGTAATTCTGTATTTGTTACTTTCCATGCGTGCAACAGAAAAAACTCATTTTCATTTTTTCTCAGGATGTTCTGTTGGTTATTAAACAGGAAATGAACAGGTACATTTTCCTTATTTCTGGCACATTTAATGTTTGCATCATCAAAAGCTTTAAGTGTAGTTGTAGGTGTTCCAATCCCTGAGTGTGTGATGAGAACTATAATGTTTCTCTCCACATCTTTTCCAAATAAAGACAGCACTGAGTTGAAGATGTACTTGAGTCGGTCAGTCAAACGATTCTCCCCTGCCTTCATCACCAGGCCCACTGCATGAACTTCATGAACTCCATCCTCTGATCGGAACAAGTCCAATAATGTTTGCCTGACAATTTCATCATGTTTAATTCCTTTTTTTTTTCCATATCCAGGAGCATTAATGATGGTCAGAGAGTAGGGCAGAGTTTTACCTTCAAAACCAAAGATCTCGTACACGATCACATCTGATGTCTGACTTTGTGTCTGACTGCTCTTCCCCTCTGCGATCTCAAACCAGACTTTTTCCTCCCACTTCACTCCCATGGTGTAGTTAACCAGAGCGTTGATCAGAGTAGATTTTCCTGCTCCAGTTTCACCCAAAAGTAAGATGGTTTTATTTATCTTGTTTGGATTTTTTACACCTACAGTGACTCTTGTGAATGTTCCAAAGTTCTTTTTCTGTGATTTCAGCTTGTAGACAGCAGGAGGTCCTGAACTGACCCAGACACTGTTCGATGAGTTTTTCTTCATCCTGCAGAATAATAAAAGAATTTATTCAGTATGAATTTACATGTCTGCATCATTTGTGTTTGTACACAATTTTCCATTTTCATTAAATATATTTAATTTATACAAACCTATATGTTTAATAAAACTA
Organism: Etia nguti; assembly: GCA_015106755.1. Taxonomy (NCBI): domain Eukaryota; kingdom Metazoa; phylum Chordata; class Actinopteri; order Cichliformes; family Cichlidae; genus Etia; species Etia nguti. The sequence continues at coordinate 6,984 of VUQG01036596.1, forward strand.
ATCTTTCTGTTTAGATCTCACTGCATGTTTGGAGTAAAGAAATGAAATAATAAATGATAAAACACAGTTTCCATCAATACATTTTCTACCTCTTATCTGAAGCTGGGTCATGGGAACAGTAGCCTAACCAGAGAAGCCCAGACTGCCCTGTCCCCAGCCGCCTCCTCCAGCTTATCTGGAGAACACAGGTGTTCCCAGGCCAGCCGAGAAATGTAATCTCTCCTCCATGTCCTGGGTGTCCCCCAGAGTTCACCCTTTCCTTCTGGTGGAACTTGCCCAGAACACTTCACCCAGGAGGAACCCATATCAGATACCCATATCACCTCAACTGGCTCCTTAGAACGGACTCAGGTCATACTCTGAGTCCCTCCTGAATGACTGAGTACATCACCCTATTTCTAAGGGAGAACCCAGGCACCTGTATCCTTGATCTTAATCTTTTAGCCACTTCCCAGAGCTTGTGGCCATAGTTGATTCAAATATAGCTCGACCTGTAAATTGACAACTTCAGGGTCTCCCTTCACTGCATCTGTCAACCTCCTGCTCTGTTATTCCCTCACTCAAGAACAAGACCCTTAAATTCAATAAAAATACTTAAACTCCTCCCCTCAGGGCAGCAACTTATCCCTGACCCAGAGTAGGCACTTTGCCCAACTCTGGCTGAGAACTGTGGCCACAGACTTAGAGGTGTTGATTCTCATTGCATGTGCTTCACCTGCAAACTGCTCCATTGCAAACTGAAGATCATAGATCAACAAAGTCAACAGAAGCACAGCATTTGCAAAAAAAACCCACAACTAAAGCTAATCAGACACAACAAGGAAAATCATTACAAACAAACTGATTGATAAAATCATAAAAAAGTGAAACAATTTTAAAAAACAACCTCTGAGATAAAAAATACAGCACTGGGGTCTGCATAGAGCTCAGCTGGTAGGATGAACATTAACGGCACTTTAAATTATTTGGACAGTAGCAAATATGGAGAGATGAGGTTTAAGATTTGGTGAGCACTCACAAAGGCTGGAAACACTCTGCCTGGTTTTTCACGTGCACTTATATTTGCAAACTTTTTCATGTTTTTGATTCATGGTGCCCTTTGCCATGAAATATTTTGAAAATTGTGAAATGCATCTCAGACATGCCTCTTCAGATGTCAGCAAAAAAACAAAACAAAAGTAATCTGGCAAAGTCAGCTCTGAGTTTCACCCACTCTGAGCCGTGACAGGAAGGATTTGGTTTCCCACTGTTAGCTGGGTGAACTTGTGCATACTAAAGATTCTGTGTGCATTAAAACAACACCATTGCTCTGTAACATGATGGTGACCTCAAAGTCTGACATCTGTCTAGAATGATGTCTGCAGCCATGTAAAGGTCACAAAGGTCTGCTGTGGGCAAAATATTAGAACACCCTTATCAGTATGAGGGGGTGAACAGAATAGCTTTCCGAAGTACAAAAACCTCCCACTGAGAGGACAGCTTCAGAATAATACAACCTTAATGTGTTTATGAAATCTGTAAAGGTTACACTGTTTTCCTCAGTACAGAGTGTCTAATACCCACCAGGAAGGCTGCAGATGGACTCATTCATTAATCTTTTGTAAACTGAACCTTTACTCTTGGGTGACAATAGCAAACACTGAGCACCTCCATGCATGGTCTCCAACATCAGCCTCGGAGTGTTTCTTGACTTGTAAACTATGATCCAGCTCAGCGCCTCAGGTCATCTGGAATGGTTTTCCTGGTGATGTTGCTTACAGTGCAGGCTTTTCCACTGTGTAAAATAACTGTGATATGATAATCCTTCGTCCAGGATGTTAACAATTTTCCTGAACACTCACTATATTTATAGGACACACATCTTTGGCCAAGTACAGGCCGATTCTGTTCATGTTTTCGAGCTGCATAAACACAGAAATGCTGCTCAGTCTGTCTCTAATGAGTGGCTGAGCTGATGTTGAATGATTCACATTAGCAACCTCTGCACTGTTTTTCTTGGTCTTCATGCATAAATTATACAAGAGTTTGTGTGTTTTTGTTGGCTGAATAAATTTCCAAACAGCAGATGATAATCTGCTTTGAGGGACAAACCCTCCACCTTCTGCTGTGCCACACATTTGAATTTTATTTAACATCTCTTTTAACATAGTTACTCATCCAGACTGGTCCAGGATACTTAAAGCTGTAGTGGCAGCTGGGATGTGCACGTGGTCAGGTGCTGATTGTACAGCCCGCTCTTGATGTTTCTTGGGTCTCTATCTTTCTATGAATTGTTCTTGTGACTGTTTTTATCTATTTTCTGTCTGTATTTTTCATTGTTTTACTACCTCAGAGGATGTAATGTTCTACTGATACCCAAAGGTGGTAGTAATGCATCTACAAGCTGTTTGACCACTATTAAAGATGAACAACAGCAGGCGAGTGTGCTCCTAACTACCAGGGTCAGCTAGTGAAGTGTTGTAGTCACTCACTCTGTTGCCATGGTGATTAAGTGGCTGAAGGAGTCTTCACACAGCGATGCTTAAACAAGCGTTGGTCTCTAGAAAAAAAAAGGAGTGTTTATTTGATATTGAGTAGGACACTTAAATACAGAACCTGTGTTTGTTCTCCTCTGTGACGCTCTCCCATCATCTGATCTAGAATCACTCAGTCACAGAATTACAGAGAGATTCTGTCACACTGAGACCTGTTTGTTCTTTCTGCACTCATCCAGATTTCTACAGTTTATTTTATAAAAATGAACTGTGCTTACTCATGAATACATCTATAGATCTTTAAATATAAATATAAATCAAGAAAAATCTTTTGCTTTCCTGTTTGAAGTTTTCTGTAAAGCATTCAAAGGTTTTTTAGTTTTTGATGATAACTTTTCTCATGCTTTCCACACTGTTAAGATTTATTTATTGAATAATTTGGTTCCGTTTTTGTGAAATCATTTAGTCTGAGTTTGAATCTTACCTTCTTACCTGTTGTGCTGGTTTCAGGAAGCTCTCTGATACTGAGGAGGCAGAAAGATCAGAGGGGCGTGAGTGTGCAGAGGTTTTATACTGACAGGAAGAGACAGATGCTGTGTGATCACATGATCTCACAGCAACTCATGGCAGGACCCCTCCCTACTTTTCAAAACGAAGACTTTCTCAGGTTTTTGAAAAAGTACCCGTAGGTGGCAGTGCAGTATTTTTAGAAACTGTGTTTAGAAAATGGAAAAAGCAAACCTTTTTAATTATTGACTATAATCCAGTTATGAGAACATTTAGGTCAATGCCTGCAAAGATCAAACACTTAAACACTGTTCATTTTGCCCCAAAAGCTCCAAAGAAATAAGGAAATGTGGATTTTCTCAGACCTCTGTTTTAGTAAAACTCAGTCAAATTAATTATTAATTATAATTAATTATTATAATTAATTAGAAAAAATTAATTAACATTTTCAGTATTTAATTTCATTTATAAACATTTTGCTTTATTCTACGAAGCTGTATTATTCTGATACTAACAAAATCTAATTTTATTAAGGCAGCAATGGTTAAGTAACAGAATTCTCCCCAAAATCCACTTATTTTTAAGATTTCTGCATTATTAAGGTGATCTGGTGATAGTTACCAACGATACACAGCACAGGAAACATGATTTGGGTGTCAGAGAAACAGAAAAGGGAAGTATTATGTTGCCATGGTTACAGTGAGACAGGCTATTCAAGCCATGTTTCTTATGAAAAACTTGATGTGATGAAATAATCTGTAACAGTTTTCTGTCCCGGGATGGTACGGTGGAATAGTCTGTAATATTGTCCTCTGGATAAATGAGTCTGTCTTCAGGACCTCACACAATGCCAGCGACGTCTATCACAAATAACCCCTTAAATCAGAAATATATTGATCACCGCTTTATTGTGGATGGATTATCTCAGTTGTTCTCCTGACTGAAGTTTGGTCCGTTTACAGCATCCTGCCATGCAATTGCATTTGTTCCTAACCATCGGAAACCCTCACGTTAACTTTTATCGAGTGGGAAAAAGTCCTCAGTTCGTTAGTGTTCGTCCTCCAGCTTCACTGTTTATATTATGCTAACATAGATGTGTCGCTAGCGATCACTTAGCACATCATTATATACCAGCTAGTCCAACTTCAGTAACCCTACAAATGTGACTGCTGTTTACTTTCCTTTCTTCATTTATGTCGGAAGTGATAGCAGAGCTGTACGTCAGAACCGGGGTTGAATCAGCTATTGATCTTACGTTAGTGTCGGATTCATTGGCAGGCTTATGTTCATGGGAGGTACTGAAAACGACAACAATAGGGAGTGATCATTATCCTATAATGATTGAGGTGAAGCTGAGCATTAAGGAACAGGTTATAGGGGAGTGAAGAGATGGTGCCCTAGTGAGGCAAATTGGGATGTATTTAGGATAATTAGTGAACAAGAATTTCAAAAGACTGATATGGATGTAGGGGTGGATGATTTAAATGATTCAATTTGTAAAGCCATTTTAGAAGTGGCGAGCAGAGCGATCAAGAGAAAAGGGAGTAGTGGGAAAAGGAAGATTGTGCCATGGTGGACAAAGGAGTGTGATAACGTGATTAAATATCGAAATAAGGCTTTTAAGAAATTAAAGGGAAATCTTAGCTATCAGAATCTTGTTGAATTTAAGCAGTTACAAGCCAAGGTAAGAAGAACAATTAAAAAAGCAAAG
>VUQG01036598.1:0-10381 GCA_015106755.1 Etia nguti
GTACAGCTCTGCTATCACTTCCAACATAAATGAAGACAGAAAACTACACAGCAGTGACGTTTGTAGGGTTACTTAAGTTGGACTAGCTGGTATATGATGCTGTGCTAGTGACCGCTAGCGACACAGCTATGTTAGCATAACAAAGCATAACAGTGAAGATGGAGAATGAACACTGAATTTGACAAATGCAATTGCATGGAAAGATGCTGTAAACGGACCAAACTTCAGTAGGGGAGAACATCTGAGAGAATCCATCCACAATACGAGGTTAGTCATTAATGTAAGATAAGATAACTTTTATTAGTCCCACACGTGGGAAATGTGTTTTGTTACAGCAGAAAGTGGACAGTGCAAAGTTACATAGCAAAAATTAGAAAAACACTGGAACAACATGAGAATAGAGCAGCTGCCAGAGAATTCGACATTAATGAATCAATGGTACAGAAGTGCAGCAAGCAAGAGGAATGAGTTGAGTAAAGTTTGACTTATCTGACTGTTTTCGTTTAATGCGCCTTATAATCCGGTGCGCCTTATGGTCCGAAAAATACGGTACAGTAGGTATGAATGTCAGGGCAGAAACACAGAATCTCTTGACTATGGATTCATACTAACTATGAGATACGGTAAGTTTTCAGGACCCTTTTTAGAAACTGACTCAAGCAGGATCATTTTTTTCCAGACATGCAAACTTTGTGTTAGCATCATATCTTAAAACAAAAACCAATACACCTTAGTTCCACAAAGAGGAATGTAGAAATGGCAATCACTTCTCACTCAGCATCGCTGAAGTGTAGAGGAAGTGGGAGCGGAGAGAGAGCGTTGATCGTCACTTTGGGAGGAGATAAAGACAGCAAGAGCGAGAATGTGGGAGAGAAAGAATGAGAACATTAGAGAGAGGGGTGTCTTGGGACAGCGGAGTAATCTTCCGCCAGCTGATGTATGCTTCTCCTCGTCTCATACATCATTGGGAGATGACAGCACCTCTGCACTCCGGAGTTCAATAGCAGTTTTTCCTTCTACAAGTATCTCACGCATGCATAACACAACTGATCCAGTGAAATCTAACAACGCAAGAGACGTGCAACTGGATGTTTGACTATTTGTACATGGTGCTTCCATGGGCTAATCCTGGCATACTGCATCTTTAAAACTAGATATTAGACTCATGTCAACGACAGTGCAAGGGCTTCATACTATGGTGTAGTTATTTTATGTGTGCGCTCTGGTGAAAAGCACCTTACACAGGATATTAAAGTAGCTTCATTATGTGAAACAAATCTCCCTGATGAGGAGACATAAAGACATACCATCTTAATTTTCAGGAATCCGACTTTAATTTTCTCCTTTGACCAGCAGCAGGGCACACATCATCTAGCAAAGTGACAGTCACCTCTGTCAGTACACACACATTCTCCAGTGGTGCCAGTGCTTCAAATCACAGATTACTCAAAGTACCACCTCCTTTCTCCCGCTCCTCTTCCCCCAGCCAATCTCAACAGATGGCTGTCCCTCCCTAAGCATGGTTCTCAGGGGTTTCAGGGAGTTTTTCCTTCCCACTGTCGCCAAGTGCTTACTCACAGGGGCTCAAACTGATTGTTGGGCTTTTCTCTGTATTATTGTACCGTCTTTACCTTATAATATAAAGTGCTTTGACGTGACTGTCGTTGTGATTTGACACTATATAAATAAAACTTAATGAATTGAATTCTGTGTGTGTGTGTATTGATGTATTGTTGTGCAAACCATTAACACTTATTTGATTTTAAAACACTACACCTTAAGTGAATTGACCTCATCACTTTTAAATCTGCACACAAATCCCACCAGAGCAAGTGTTGGTACCAAATTCTGACCCACAAATCTTTTTAGAACTTTGCTGGAATAAATAGGACACATATTTAGTTTTAGGTTTTAAACCACTTATTTATGAAGCAAAAATAAAATACTACAATCACAATGCCATGTCCTTGGTTGGTTGGAAGAGTGCACATAAATCATATTCATTCAACTTCACTCCAACCTATATCTTCTTTTCCTGGCCATCCGTACCCCCACTATACAGCTATGGGCTGGAGGGTGGGGGGTCTTTGTTTGAGAAGGACTAGGTCAGAATAAGAGTAAAAAGCCAAATTCATTAAAATTCTCATTCAATAAAAAAAAAAAAGGTCAATATTTATGGAGCAAGAAACTGGGACTACTAAAAATAAAACAAATGGACCACAAAGACTGTTCTTGGAGGTCCCATTTTTAAAACCTGTAAACCATTTATTGCGAAGGTCCTTGTAAAACAAGGCCAAGTTTCAAAGAGGAAAGAGTTTAGGAGTTTGCTCTCCTGACACACTTTTACTATAAGTCAACACACCTTGTGAAGTCCTTGAAATGGTAAATGGACTGGTTATTTTACAGCAGTTTCCTTTTCTACCTGACCTCTTAAAGCGCTTCATACAACATGCCTTATTCACCCATTCACAGAAGCACTTTTTTGTATGCTTAAGTGGTTTTTATCTCTCTTGAGAAGTAACTTCCTCTAACACTTATATCCAGACACATAGTATCTTGGCAATAATTGTTATTCCATACCCACGAACCAACATTCACCAATCACGCCACACATGCAAAAAATGCTTTAAAATCAAGGCAGTCAAAAATAACTGGCAAATCAACATAGCTTGGAGGTAGGTTTATCTCAATTTGGTACCATTCCAATTTCAGAGTGAGGTCAACTCTTGATGTCAAGAAAAAAAAAAAACCTTTACTTTCGTAAGCTGGGACAAGCTCCAGCACCTTACCTGCATAACCTTGAACTGGATAAGTTGTTAAGAAAATGGACGGATGGATAATGTCAAGTGTCAGGTTTTGACATCCTAAAATCAAAAGTTTGGCTTTTACAATTCATTGATTCTCACAAGGACAAAATAAATGCATAAACTACACTATACTTTCAGGTTATTTATAATTATGTCTGCAGGAATTCTGTTTATTTTCACTTAGAACAGTTCCATACCAGAGTCACCATCTTAAAGTCAGTTGGTTTAAACTGATTACAGAAAACATATAGAGTTTCAAAAAGCTACCATCAGCTGCACGTATAATTAAAGGGACAACTTCTCCAACTAGCGTCATGTAAAATAACTTTAAAGTTGTCACATGTACATCGTAACAACAAAAAGCAGTAAAAAGAAAGCACTACTTCAGCTAATTACAAGAAACTAAAAAGTAAGACTGCAGAAAGGAAAACAACAGGGAAATGACAGAGCTGGAAGTAGATATTGTACCACTAACTGCTTTCAGAATAAACTACTTTAAAGATCTGCTGCACTGGTTAAAAACGTCACGCCAGTGTGCCCTCAGAGTGAACTGTGGAGCCAAACTGTAATCTGTATTCTGCTCACAGCAGCAGCAGAGGCCCTACAGCACACCTCCATAGCAGTGATTTAACAAATCGTCTCAGCTGCTCATCCTTTGTCCCGTTAGAGAATAGTGAGTAACACAGGATAATACGGCAGACCACTCATATTCACACATCAGCCCATTTCTATTGGTCTACATGTAAAGCTCTGAAGGCGCTGTATTTCACACTGCATTTCAATGGGCTATTTTCCATACTCTACTCAGACTGTTATCACCCATCGGTCCAACAGTGAGATACGGTTCAGGCTTTATTGCATTTCCATGGAGCTGAGTGTTTCTCTGCACCAGCATAGTGTTATCTCGGGCAGCTTATGGCGATCCTTCACTAGGACTTACTCCTCTCATCAATTCCGCCCGTCGCTCCGCTGAACCTCACGTGTTTGGTTGGCTAGCAGCTGGATCTGCTCATTGGAAGAAAGCTGATTGGCTCAAATATGCTCTTCATTAGAGAATAGTTGGACAGCGAGCTGAACCCTGCAAGGTTCCTGTGCATGTAGTGATAAATGAGCTTTTTCTTCTCTGACACACCAACCATTCACACAGACATCTACACACAGACACACTTGCATACAGTATGCATGTACACAAATATGTACACACACACACACACTACTATCCTATGAGAACTGTGTCACCCCAAACTGGCTGAAACTCTTGCCTCTTGGCTTCCAAACTCATGTTAACCTTGAACAAAAGTGCTTCTTAATGAAGACATCCAAACAGATTTGCATCCTAGATAAGGGGTTGTGTTCATTTTGTTGGCAGGTGCTTTGAAATTAAACTGAATCTATGTCCTGTGTTGATTTAATATAATTTAATATAATTTTACATTATATATAAATATTGCCAAATCATCTGAGAACACTTCAATATTCATCCTGTTAAAATGGAAATGAATGTCCTTTCCTATTGTAGTTTAGCAAAGCACACCGGCTGTGTGGAAAATATATTCAGTATGATTGGCAGAATAACAGACGAGCCACACCTTGACAGTGACAATATTCAGGTTGTGAAGACAGATAATTACCCCCACACCGAATAGCATAATTAACTATAATGATCTGGTCTTGGAAGACTGAAAAATGATAAAACCATCGATATAATTTAAGCACCATTTTCACATGAAACGCTTTATTAATAGAGCCACACTTATGACAACTAAGGGCTTATTTTTGGATTGTCTTTTTGCGATACCATTGCTGCTGCCAAATCTTGAAAAAGCTTACAGTAACAAACAAAACTGAAAATTTGAGGCGGTTGTTGTTCTAATGCCGACCACAGCAATTTGTGTGAATCCAAAATTAAATTTAAATCACTACCATTAACAACTGAAGACGCATACTTTCAAATACTTCTACAGGGAAAGCGTAGATGCAGGGATTTTACAGGAATTACCAGCAGTACTTAGCAGCCAACTACTAAGGCAAAGAGGAAATACAGAGAATTGACATGGTATAAGAGAGTAGCAGAACCATATATAGAGGGAAAATATTGAAACTAAATGCTTAAATACGAATAATTCATAGCATCTGCTGCACTGCAGAGACACAAAGATGCAGTTATTATGTAGAGCACAACCCACCTTAAAAAACATAATTACAGAAAAAAGGTCATATATTAAACTGCTCAAATAAATAAAACTACTGCCTGTAAAACACATTTAAGGTCTGCTTTCTTTTTGTGTATTCAAACACGGGCACTGATGCCAATTTAACTGCAATAATCTAATACGGGTCTAACATCGGACTGTTCACTTCTGCTCTTATGTATTTTTAATATTAGCTTCATTACCATTAAAGAAGTTCATTTGCTCACAGTAATAGTGGGAGATTAAACAAAGAAGGGTGAATGACAGGTACAAAGATTTGAGTTAATTAGTGTGGAGTTGTGCGATTTTGCTTCGTCTGCTCTGTGAAATGATGTTTCAGCCAGAATCTTTGAATGCAAACAGACAAAAATCACCAGCTGCTTTTGTACACAATCCAGTCTGTATGTGCACCACTGCTCATCCCCTTCAAATACACACACCTCTCCAAACATGCACCTTTTATGTGTCAGAGTGCGTCTGCTTCTTATCTCCTGGTCCACACTGCATTAGGGTACGCTGCTCCTCTGCCACAGAGTCACACACTATCATTCTGTTATCACTGCAGCTACAGGGGGTCTCTTTTAGCAAAAAAAAAGCCTCACTTTCTTGCAGTTTCAGCCAACAGGCACCACCTCCTGCGCTCCTGCAGCATCTCCTCCCCTTGGTACTTGCTTTTGCCAAAACCACAGTTAACTAAGCCAAGCAGGGCTGATGTAAGAGTGTTAAGATGTGCTTGCCAATAGCTGAAACAGCTGGAAGGAGAAGCTTAATGGGAGAGAAAACACAAGCAGTGAATTAACCTACTGAACCTGACACAACTCAAACAGGATTAAACTCACTGGAGAAAGGATAGTGGACAGATAAACACACATTTAACATAAGCAAGATAACAAAATAGCCTGGTAATCATCACGCCCAACAAAACCATGTAGGATTTTCCTCCCAGTGAGAAAGAAGAGACTCCCAGCAGGCACAAAAAAAATTAACATTTTTTTCCTTGTTATTATCATGTGAACTTTGGATGGATCTTGTCTGCTAATGTGCCACAATGATGCCACAGATAGCTGCAAAACAGAGCAACGGAGCGTTAAATACAGGAGAAATGAAAAGAATGTTGCAAGTGGTGGTCATGAAATCGACAGCAGCATCTTTTTTAGAAACGTAGCCCTGTTTTACACTGGACAATCCAAAATTTATGTTGGTGTCAACATGAGGAGGATGTGCAGTTCACAGAACGTGGAGAAAAATTCAGAGTGGTCGATAAAAGAAGTATTCCACTTTGAGAGACAGACACAAAGAGAGAGAGAGAGGAGCAGGGATTTTCCTGTTGTGATTGACCGCAATGAAGGACACCAGATTGTTTTTCCCAGATCACAACCCTGATTGGCTGTCTACTGTGGTTTCCAAGGTAATCAAGGATGTATTTCCTCAAAAGATTAACCATTTTCAGACTTTACCAAAAAGGTAACCATGTCAATATGCGCCCCCACCCCATCTTAACACCATTAGCTACAAACTTTGATAAAGGCCTTTCTGCAAACCAAAGCATCTGTGTCAACAGTCACTATGGGTCCTCAGGTTAACTCCCATTACTGAAACAGAGAGGCCGGGCGTGTGCAGACAGACGTGGAAAAAGAAAATTACCAACAAGAGACTGGTGAGAAGGGCAGACAGCAAGTCTCTTCTCCCCTCTCTTCCTGGATAAATATTTGATCAGCGGAACTCTGATGGGTATTGATTAGTGCCCTTATCTGCTCTTTATCGATCTACTGACTGTGATCACTGTTTAAATGAACACACAAACACACACATACATCCGCTACCTCTGAATGTCAAATTAAACTGAAAGGTCAACAGCTTAAAGCATGTCGCTACACTGAAGAGTTTTCCAATGAGACGACGGTGAGATTGTAAAGCACAGAGATAAAGCCGACGATCTAAACGCGTGTGTTTGTGTATACATGCCCTGTGGGGTGTAGAAGAAGCAATATTGGGTTACAGAGCGTTCCCATTCTTATGGTATCCTACGCCCCCTTGGAGTCCTATTAGCAGCTAAGATTACATTACTGCGATGTCCTTGAGCCCATGTTGGGTGAACCCTGCTGTAGCGATTACACCAGCTCCGCTGTCTTCAGAAACGATGGGAACTACCTACACAGCCACAAGAAGATGTGTGGCTCTAAGCAAGAAAAGAGAGCCTTGCTTGTTTTATCTTAGTGTGGTACAACTGTGATAACACATTATCTTGACAGTACTGTAAAAAAATACAGTAACAAATTAACAAAGAAAAAAATGAGGTAGTGAGAGATGAATGGGGTGAAGCAGATGAAACAGAGAAGCAAAGTGATGACACAGAGGTCTACTGTAGTCTCTGGAGTTGCGTTGTGTGAATGTGGTGGGGGTCAGTGATCCATTTTTTCCCCTCAGTGACACCTCCAACTTAATCTTTGAAGTGTGAATTCAAACAACAGTAATCCCCACCTAAACCCCTACAAGATCTAATCTCTTTCACTAATCCTGGTGACATTTGTGATCTGTCAAAAGCATGATGCTTCCACAAATCCACACACCTCCAATCCACATGACAGCTAATCAAATTAATGTTAAAACCACGTCTAAAATACTGAGAAGTTAGCATTCTTACAGGTTACTGCAACAATTTAATTATGCCAAAACAGCCGAGTCAAATCCATGTATGAATCGGTCAAAGGCAAACACATCATACTTGATTTTATTTGATTAAATTGATTGGCTGTGACAGAAAGTAATATGTCCAAGTGGGGGAAGATAAAATTAAAGGTAATGTAATTCCCAGGATGCAGTTATGGTGTGCCGTCATTATGGGCAAAACTGCCTTAAGATGCTCCGAGCAATATTCACTCCTACCATCAAACTACATAAAAGCCTTAAGGAAACCATCAGTCACAGAGATGCAATAAATGGCAATCACATCCACAGCTTGACTCCTCTAAGGCAAACCTTATTAGAAAAATGTATTTTGCTGCATTTTTGAATGGGATGTTTATATATTGATAAATAAACTAGAATCAACCACTGGGGCTGCTTGATGATCAACGTCAAAAAGTTTGGAAATTTGATCATTTATGCACATGCACATCCGTGAACCTAAATGACGTATACCTTCCCTGAGACACCCTTTTCTGTCCAAAATGTGTACATGTCTTAGCAGAACTCTAATTCCAATCTGATTATGGCAGGATAAATACTGATAAATACTGAACTGAATGACTTGCTAACAGTGGCCAGGGTTGGATAAACTATTGTCAGATAAAGAGATCCTTTCTGCCTCTAATACTAAACACATGTTATAACCTTTAATGTGTTAATTATATATTAGAAAAATCAGAGCAGATGACCCTTCATAAAACTACAAACTCTCAGATTTATTTCTATCTTTGGTATGTGTGCAAACATTACTGGCCCCATCAGTGCCTCATTTACTGACTGAGTGCTCCTGTCATCCTGCCAGGTTGGTCACTTCAGCAGTGGAGCTTAGCAGCACAAGTTCCCACACATTTAGATTCTTTATGTGGCAACAGCAGTAGCAGCAGCAATGGCAGAACTGGCACTATGGCACCTCATTATATCTGCACATGCGCAGCTGTCTGAGAGGTGCTGCTCCGCAAACGCTCAGCTTGAATATTTAGGTCGAGTGCAGCAACATTAGCAACTTCTACAGTGAACTAGTTAGTTGGGATAAACACAAGAAAGGATGGGCTGAGCTGGCTGGTTAGCACCAACTGAACTCCAAATAAGACCGTGAGGCTTGTCCAAGTAAACTGTTCAAAGGTGGGATCTGTCTCTCTCTGAGGGATAAAATAACAAAAAAATTAATATTTTAAAAAAAAAACCCTGAAAGTTAGTCACCAGACACATCGGGGCAGGTTGCACCAAATAAAATAAATGTGCGGTAAACAACAACAGTAGCAAATATGATTCCAATTGTGAAGCACAGTGAACTTCACATTCAGCACAGAATGATTAATGGACCAAGTTGTTTTAAAGCACAGGCTGGTAAAAAGTACCGGTAGCTTTGTTTAGGAGCTAAATGCTAAGCTCTGAGTCAGGCGGACAGAGTAAATATATCATTAATGATGCTGTAAAACAAAAAGTTGCATGAAACTGGCAGGATGAAAGTCCAACAAAGTCCAAAGAAAGTAAATAATCCAAAATCTGGCAAAAAGAATGTTGTCAAGAAACAGAAAGAAATCCACTGGCAAAAGCTGCAAGGCCTGAGAACGCAGGATACAAACACAGGTGGGTAAACAGACCAAAAGAGATGCAAAGCCAAAACCATGGCAGCATAATCATCAGCCTAAATCAGACTTTCATTAGTCAGTGTTGTTGAACCAAGGATGGCGCTGGCATTTTAATCAATTTAACATTTTAAGAACTAATCAAAGGTTAGCACTCTAATCACTCATCAGTCTCTATATAGCTCTCTAGTCACACTTCAGAAGCACACTCCATTATGCTGTGAGAGAAAGTCATAGATTTCCTAGCAAACATTCGTTAATTGTCTTTGTATAAAGCAAGAGCCTTTGATGTCTGCATTCTCCCCTAATCTCTTTTTGCTCAATACATGTTGGAGATGGCTAAGTAGAACCAGGTGTGGGTGATCAAGTGTCCTTTTCTGGGTGCTTGATTCCAGGCAGGAGGCCACAGTATGGTCTCAGCAGCTGTGTATACACCGTACCAGGATCAATAACAGCAGAGAGCCTGTATTGATTATGTCAGTAAGTGATACTAGAATGGGGGTAGTTGTAGGAGACGGGGTGGAGGTAGGTGACCTAGATTAAGGTAACCGAGATACAGCCAGATACAGGCGATTCTGGCATGTAGGGGATGTTACTAGTTGGCTATCCAATTTTCTTGCATGTTCTGCTCTGTCACAGAGGGCAGAATGCAAACAAATGTTTACCAAATAAAGCCCAATAAAAGTGGATGGATGGATGGATTATTCATTACAGATTGACTACTGAATTCATAGACCTCCATCAACCTTCTCTGACTCAATAGACTCACCTTAAGCAAGGAAGGTATAAACACAAGCCACAAATGACATGAAAAATTATAGCAAGAGTTTGGGCATTTTACATTATGAAGACTTTGTAAAGAGCTTTACTGACTTTAGGATTCGTACATCACAACAGAATAATGAAGTAGATCTCTGTAGATCTGTTTACCACACAGCGATACATCTGTATATATGTAGCACATCTGTATATTTGTTCATAGTACACCTGTATATCTGCCTGTCTGTATAGCAATATAGAACATCTGTATGCTATACAGATCATCTGTATATCTGTACATTTGTCCGTAGTACATCTGTTAAATTCTTTTCTGTATAGCAATATA
>VUQG01036598.1:10401-21110 GCA_015106755.1 Etia nguti
CTTTTCTGTATAGCAATATAAACATCTGTATACTTATTTGTACATAATCTGTTCATTATTATGTTCCCACCTTTTATACTACCCTTATCTGTATATAATCTGCTCTTATTGTACTTACTGCTCTTGCACTTTGGATCTGATGCAAACTGTATATCGTTACCCACTATTCATACATGTGTAATGACAATAAAGTTAAATCCTAATCCTAAGTAATGAAGCTGCTGACCATTGTTTGATTATCCAACAGTTATAAAAAAGAAAAAATCCTAATTTACGCGAACGTATTCTTCCATGTCATCTTTTGCTCTTCATCTGCTTCTCTTGCGTAATACATTTCAACTTGATTTACATTTATATACACAAAAATTAATCCAGTAGGCACTTTGCTTGCCTCAGTGTATTAAACTCATTTTGCTCTCAATCCATCAGATTTTCAAATCAGTATTTAATTAACTTTAGTCAAAGTGTTGTCCAGCTGTACAATAACACACAATTATCTCGTTCCAGGATGCCAGGTTTGCACCAGCATATTTCACACAATAAAATAAAATAAAAATAAAAGATATTGAAATCTGTATCATGTCACAGTTGACTAACTTAGCTATTTCTACCTCATATCAAATCCGTGCATCGAACAACTGACACTAGAAGCACAGTTTCACTCTGTTACTATTCAATAGATGTTACAGATGAATCTACATTGGAAGTCTAAATTTCAATATTAAAAAAATATTTTTCAAAAACAAAAAACAAAAAAAGCGAGCTTTCCCCTTTCTGACTGCCTACCAACACCAGCTGTCATCTATTTACAGTGATTATGAGGTAAAGTCACATGAAAAACATCTGCTCTAATAGCTAGTTTAGTGGTCTCCTAGGAACTGAATGGCTCAAATACAGCAGAGTTCCATGTTTGCAGCACAGCCCTCCAAAATAATGCTGAGGCAGCAGTCTGCAGCCGTAAAGGCAACATGACATGATCCCCTGGGACTGAATACATAATGCCCTATTGTGATATAAAAGTTAATTATCCCAGCGGTATTGTCATTAATGCCATTACACAACAAATGAAGTCTGGATGTCAGGAGAAAGTCTGTGGTGTATAAAACTGTTCACTTTTTTATAAATTTGTGTATATTCCCCTAAAAGTCACTTCCTATCCACAGTGTTTCCTAGTTAGTGAACCAAAACTGAATATAACAGTCATAGGAAACCACACCCATTTACTCTACCTGAACTGAAATCACATCACAGAGTGTTACTGCACATGTCGTTTATCATTTTTATACAAATGCAATCAAAGACATTCTATGTACATCCTGCTTGACTAAATACATTAAGGTCAACACTCTTTCAGAAATCCACCTTTTGTTGCAGCCATGTTCGAACTGTAAACAGTGTTGTACCAGCCTTAACACTGAATGCCAAAATCACCACAGTTCATTCCTGTGGACTATACTGGATTTTCAGTCTGTATTTTCATCTTCCAGTTTATTAAAAATGACTCATCTTTTGGTCATTAAAGGTAAATTCAATGTTGGTTTATAAAGTTCTGCGTAAACCAGGGGTGGGGAACGTCCAGCCTCCGGGCCGTATACAGCCCGCAGGACCATTTCATACGGACCGCAAAGCAATAAAATGTTTATATTTTATATATGCACTTATAGCATGAATAAGTTAAAAATCTGAAGAAAAAAAAGAATCAACAGTCATTAGTTTTCTGAGCTCAAACAGACGGCGCTGTCCGAGTCAAAATCAGGGTCAGTGAATACAGCACGTGATGTATGTCATTGTGACTGACACAGATGACAAGGGATGAATCATGGCAGCTGTCAAGAAAAAGAAGGTGAATGCAGAATGACACATATTCCAGGAAAAATGGACAATTTATTTTTGTCTTTGTTGTGAAAGTCAAGCCAGTGTGCCTAGTTTGTGGCAAGGCGCTGGCAATAATGAAAAAGGCAAATGTTGAGCGCCATTACAGTTTGAAACATGCTAAACTTGACGAGTTGGGAGGACAAATGCACTCTCAACTCAAAATTAACACTCTTCATCTTTCTGACTTTGAGTGCTCAACAAGCAGCGTTCACACGACCACAGACTGACAGCGAGACTACTATGTGTGCAAGTTTTGTGGTGAGTTCATTAATAGCCAAGAAGCTGGAATCTCATGAGGCTTAGTAACACAGTAGTTATAGACTTTTTTGTTGGTCTTTCGTTTTTGCATCCCTAGGTATGTATTCATAATAGTATGGCCCTCGGAGAAAATTTTAAATGGCCATTCATATGAAAAAGGTTCCCCAACCCTGGCGTAAACAATATCATTTATTCAAGTATGGTTTATAATTGATCTTTGCCATTTAACAACACAAAGCGAAAAAGGAACACATGTAACATGCAGCACATGTAAGCAGAAAGCAGCTGTCAGATCAAGCACAGCAACAAGCAGTCATAATTAGCCAATTTCCACCTCTGTGTGCTGTAGAAGTTATTTATACCTCAGATTCACCACTACCCTGATTGGCTTAAAGCATACTGACCTGAGATTGACTTAAGATGCAGAGAAAAGCAACAGCAGAGCCTGGGAAGGTGGTGTGAGGCTGGGGGAAGGTACCGGCGACAGGAAATCATTGTCTGATTCATCACTTCATGGTCAACAGATTACACTGAGACAGACTGTAGTGGAAAATCTCTTTCATAAATAAAATCTGATTATTTATTATGAAAGGCGCAAGCAGTGTCATGGTCTAATCTCCTTATATGATGGAGGTTAAATACCTACACAAATGCTACAGTCGATGGGGCGGGACGTCATAAAGATACATCTAATTAACACATGTGAACATGTAATAATTAATATGTACCTGTATGCTGCAGGTGGGCGTTTATGTTTGATGTAAAAAGATTTGTCTCAGCTAGAAATTGGAAAAAAAATAACTAATACAAATTATGAAAATATTGGCAAACTCCTAAAAGAAAAATATAATTTTTCTTCCAGAAAAAAAGTCTTTGAGTTTATTTCAAACAATGGATCTCTAATACATTGATCATGTCACAGTGCCAATTGTGTTTTCTTCAGCCCTGCAGGCAAAAGCATCCAACAATATGGACAAATACAGGGGGGGAAATCTGTCTTATAATAACGGTGGCAACTGTGGCAAAAGTGAAGCGTCCTTCACTTTCCTTTGTCTGAAGCCTCCGACTATAACAGTGACTGAAATCCTCTCCAAATTTAAACTGTTGACTCAATGATGGAGGTGGGGGTAATCTCAGGGTGGCTGTGGAGTGTTTGTGTGTCTGGAGAAGATTGGCTGGAGGAACCCAAGGAACCTCCAGTTCCCCATTTGGGGCTACAAATGAAAAATAGCCCCCCACCCCCCAATCCCTCCTTATCACTTAAAAAATTCCTGGTGTGTAAAATTGAATTCATGTGGTATTTCCCAGGATGAAGAAGAGAGGGCAAGGATTGGAGAATACATAACACGGAAAAGCTGGAAGAGCCCCACCTAAACACACTGCTCAATCCCTTTCTTGTACATACATGCAGACAGACACACAAGCACACACTGCAAACACAAGATAACAGGGGGTCTCTGTCTTTCTAGAACAAAGACTTTAGTGGACTCACATTAAGGCAACGAGCCAAAGGAGGACTCACTTCGAGCATTGTAAGCTTAACTTCTGCTGTTGCATGTGTTCACACTGCAGCAGAGACAATCGAAATGAATGAAACAGACATCTGCTTTCACATCAAAAATCTCACCTTGCTGTTTCCATCTATTCCAGTCACAACATGAGCACAAAGCTATCCAAACAGGTGCTGCACATGAACTTAATCTGATAATCTAAAAAGAAATTATATCCACTGACAAGAAGCCTTCAAAAATAACTGTCCAATGATCAGAAGCAAATAAACAGTGAAGAAGTCTTCATGTCTGAGAAGGTTTAACTTTTAAATAAGCTCTCCCTCCAGTATGACAAACACTAATTAATTATATTTAATTATAACCTCATTATTCACTGAAATAACACTGAAGACAAAAGAGTCCTTAATTTACAAAGACCGCTCCCAGTTCACGGCCACCTGCTAAAATGATTACCAATTTTTTTTCTTGTGTGAACACAAACGGTCATAGAAAAGAGGAAATCCCATCACCGCAGGAGCGAGCTGAAGCACCTGTTCATCAGTCGAGCACCTCCCCTGAAGCAGAATGAGCCAGATCCTGCCCACTGACCCCCAGACAGGGATTACAATGTTGTGCAGGTCAGGACAGCAAGACCATCACACACCCTGCTGGTTGTGTTCCTGACACAACCAGCTCTTCTTCTGTCCGAGCTGTCACACATACTACAAAAAATGAACTCTAATGAAAATGTAGAAAAATTGACATTGTTGATTCTTGTGTTTCAAGTAAAGCTTTACACTCTTGCTGATTACTGCTTTAAAAAAAAAACAAAAAAACAACACACAAGTTAATCGTTTTTCAGAACCTTTTTTCCAGCAGGGGAGAAAATTAATGGAGGCCTACGGAAAAAGTACCGTCTTAAATGAAAAGAACTGTTCATGCAAATAAAATTGGGGGGAGAGATTTGTAATTTTATGTGCACACTTGCATTTCATTTGATTAATTCATCTTTTATTTCGTTAGATTAAATTACGTTGTAGTTTCCACATATTGATTCCTCAGTACGACTGCTGTGTTTGACTGCTCCAGGCAACAAAGTGCTTTCTCCATGAGAGAAGTTCAAGAAAAACTGTGCATGTACTTTGATGTGGCAAGAGATGATTCTCAAACCATTTATGTTTAATTTAATTATTTATGTCATTCAAAATTGGTTAACGACAAAAAATGGACACCGCATTAAGCAGTATTATTGTGGTTGGTCTGAAAAAGATTTCTTTCCAGGGTCATGAAGGATGTCCTTCCTGACTGGAAGCTGAGTGGGCATGTGGTATGCGAGGGGTCTGACTTTTAAGAGCCCTGCATAGCCAATCATGATATCCCATAACCAAAGACCAGTCCATCCCACTAGCCGCTGCCACCTGTCCTTCACCCTCCCTCAGGGTGCATGGAGAGGGTGATGGCCAGATGGCTCTTGAGGGCCAAGCAGCATCCTTAGTGCAGCATCCTCCCAACCCCCAGCCTCAGAGCTCCATGCCTGGTCCCAGCTCCACCCTCTGACCCCCTCCTCCCCCATCCGCTCCCATCCACAGTCCAAACCCCTGAGCCCCAGTGCTCGTCAGTGCTGCATGACTGGGCAAACACAGTCCTTCACTAAAATAAATCCCCGTCTCTCCTCCGCAGCTGCCTGGTTTGCAAGACATGCTTAGTCGAAGGCTAAGAGAGCCCTCATCTCTACTGGCAAACACTGTTCATGACATTAAGACGTTCTCTATCACAAAGTGCCAGATCCTGCTCCTTCTTTAGAGTTTCAACGCAAACCTTTAAAAGAAAAATGGTTTACATCTGTTTCAGCTACATAGCTGCTAAGTTTAAATAAGGCAATAAGCAATACAAGCCACGGTGATCACTAAAGATAGCGATCACTTATCTAAGTGCTACAGTCGGAGGGCAGCTAGCAAGGAGCAACTGTTATAGTCGGATAATGCCTACAATAGATTCTAAACAATCTCACAAGGCTGCTCATTTGTCATCGTGCTATCCTCTCTCTCTGATATTACATTCAATTAGTTTCAGATACCAGCAGAGCAGGACGCTTGGCACGCACAATCAATCAAACCCTGTCAATGACAAATTGTCACTCCTCTATTGCTTTCCATATCTAGGCAACAGGCCAACATAACAGTGGAGAGATGACTCAGGACCAAATCTAATGGATGTCTCCACTTGGGGTCATATTACTGCAATGGTTCTTTTTGAGAGAAAAACTGAAGGCTCATTATTCAAATCTGTTTGATGCCAGCAACAAATGATCATTATCAGTGGTTTTAAAAGTTTTTAAAAAAAAGCTAAAAAAAAAAAAAGCACCTTATAGAGCAAACAGCAGAGATGTGTCTTTGACTGCTTGTTTAAGAGACAGGCCCAACTGTAGAAATCTGAGTGGTAGCACAGATGTTGGAGTCCCAATGAACAGGTTGGCAGATCAGGGAGGGTACGGCTACAGCGACCTTGGGCATATGTCCATCTAAACGTCCAGGGCTGGAGAAGCCATTGCAGAAAAAACAGCAAATTGTTTATTTATTCTTTTCATGGTGCTTTGGTAATCTTCAGGATAAAACTAAAACATACATAATGAAAGACAACTCTTTAAAGTTCATCTGGACGTAGCGTTTTCAGTGGGAGAAACATTTCGTCTCTCATCCAAGTAACTTCTTCAGTTTCAGCTGACTGCAGGTTTCCCCAACCTTACACAGAGATCAAGGAACTGACCTCACAGCCCATTGTTCATTCAGTGCTGCTAGTTTCAGTCATTGTGCAAATGTACTGTTTATAAGATTGGGGAAACCTGCAGTCAGCTGAGACTTGAAGAAGTCACTTGGATGAGTGCTGAAACATTTCTCCCACTGAAAACACTACGTCCAGATGAACAGAATCAACCTTTTGGGATTTACTTACCTGGCTGAGCATGTACTACTGACGAATCTACTTCGAAACTATTTTTACTGCCGAGAGTCACACAGAGAATACCTCAGTTTATTTAACAAAACCTTCAACTGATATGAACTGCATATCCAACCTGCCTCAGGCATGCTTACTGTAGTAGCTAAAGAAAAGTGTCATTGAGCTACTATTCTTCACCATCTGCCACTGTGAAGATGGACGGATGGATGGATAGATGTTCACACAGCTTACTGGGATTAAAATTTTTTTTAACTGAAACCAAGTCTGATATACTACTCGTATTAAATAACAGTGCAACTGTCCACCATAATAATAATAGTTAGGTCTTTATTTCTGCATGTGTCATGGTCTGCTGCTTCTATAAACAGCTGAAACTAAATAAAACACCGTCAGCTTAACTACTGTAGGGTCAGTATCCTATCAACAAGTCTCATCGAACCGTTTTAAAGCTGGCATCACTAGAGGCTGTCATCTGTGGAAAGGAAACTCTAAAGTTCACTAACCAGGTCTCTCCCACTGTGTATAAACTGTGTCCTGAGATTGCGGATTAAGTCCATCCTATGAAGAAAATAAACAAAAGCCATGTAGCGTTTCCCACTCCTCTGTGACTCTTAGCTAATTATGAGGCTGTTAGAGAATAACTGCAGGAGATCAACACACGCATCCACTGTAAACACCTCATTATCTTACAGAACCCCACCCAACCGTATCAAACACTCCTTAATGAGCAGTCAGAATAGCTGGTGAAAATAAATACATAATTTCCAGCGGCTCTGATTGAGCAATTACTGTCAGAATCCTTTTCATTCTCACTGAGCGGAATCAATAACAGATTCCATTACACAATGCTCTCCGTCACCTTCCGAATGCCCTTCATCATCCCTCGGACTTGCTAGTGGGAGGGCGGAGGTTAAGATCTAATGTCAAACCAGTAATGAAATCTTGCCCACTTTTTCAATTAGTGTCTTTTTGACTGTCGGCTTGAGGCTGGTGCATTTTCTCAGCATAATGAATCCTGATTTGCGTTCTGTCTCTGTGGATAATAGAAATGTTGGAAGCGCTGCTTTCTCACCAAACATGTAGAAAGCTTTAAAGCGTGGCTAAGAAAAACAGAGTTAAGTCAACACTGCCCGAACCTTTACCATATGTTTGACATTTGTAAACATAAATCTGTAATGTCTCAACAATCAAGTGTGAGGTCAGGATATAAATCAGCCAGCAGTTCAATAACAGAGAATTCAGTGTTTCATTAGCACTCTCTCAGGAGTGAGGCTGGGATATGCCACCTACCAACAGACGCTACAGAACTGTTAATCAAAGATCAGCTTCTTCTCTTTTGTTGCTCTTCAATAAATTAGGCATGCCTGTCTAGACCTGGAGTTCACAATCATCACAATCTCTACAACCTAATTTCACGCTGGCTCACACAATTCTGTGTTACACAGCAGAAACAATGCATGAATTCAAAATGATGAATATGCGCTGCACAGTGATGGTGTCAGAGGAAACCCAACTTTTATCAAAAATCTGGGGCAACATTTTCAGAGTTACACATTGCATCCTCATGGTTATATAATTACCTGTATCTGTGTTAGAGGCAGCTTTTGACTCCCATAAGATGTTATGTTAATTGCAGATTTAGCCGAGACCTATTAGAGAGAGGTCGTCGCCTGTCCACAGCACTGACTTCCTGTTCTTCAATATCCTTCTGTGGTATGTCAGAAGAGGAAAAATCCATTTCCATCCAGTGAAACTTTGTAAGAAGTAATTAACCAAATGGCTGCAAGGTAACAGTACATTTGCAATCCTTTCTTGCAGTTGGACAATTCCTAAGACTAAAGCTTTAATCTCAAGGAGTCCATGTTCAGTGAATACCAAGTGGCTACATAAGGACAGGTTCCTGGTAGTAACAAAAAACTGTATTTTTCTTTAATCAAACACGGAGCCTAGATTCACTGCAACACAACAAAATACATCCATGATTCTCCAGTACTTCCCATGTACATCCATGATTGCTACTCATTGAACATTAATATATGAAGCAGGAGACATGTGACATAGTACATCTACAAAGAGAACAAAATCCAATTACCTCCTACTGGGGTGAGTATCACATATAGGATCTTGAACTCACACAGCCTAGGTAATTGCCAGGGGACACTGAATCTCTGCATGAAAGCCTGAGGTAATTCTCTCACAATGGATAGCCGTGTGTCAACGTTACTACATCGGTGCTTTCAATTTATGTAAGTTGCTTGATGTCCATTAAGAGGGAAGGTGAATATTGGCCCAGTGTAGCGCAACCTTTCTCCTTAGGGACGGCCGAGCGTCTGGCCTGCTCTGTTTTCCAATTGATGACGCTGTCACGTTTGCAGCTGGCTTGTAATGAACTAGACGTGTCGCTGCTGAGAACTCACAAAGGGCGAAAAAAAAAAATCACTTTATGAATGATATCAGGGTTAGTTACCATAGCAGCAATGAAGCAGATGGACAAATCCAGGTAGGATTTTATATATAGCACGCCCCCCCCTCCCCAAAAACCAAACAAACAAAAATTACAATATGCAGAAAGGTTCTTATGGATTTTTGGCTTCAAGGTCCTCGTGTTGCTCGGTGTGTCACTAAGCATCCAGCGAGATACTCGGTAGCCTGGGAAACTGGAAAACAGCAGCTGGGACTTTGGTTGGATCAATTAATATTCATGTTCTACATATTCCCATGTGTCTAATTTAACACACCTGATCAAATCAATAATTTATGGGGCGACAAGAGGACATGGAATAAACAGGAAAGGAAATGGACCTCCTTCTTAAAACTGACCCGTGGTGCACCTGTGGCAGGGATCTAACGGATCTGTACACAATTTGAAACCGAAACCTCAACAGCTGTCCAGTTCTCAGCTGCTCTGGATGGTTGCTGCAATGTGCTGGAACACAGACGTGATCCCCAACCCGGAGAATTTGGGGAGCCCTCTTGTCCTGTCTCTTTGCTATAAACACATTGTAAACGGTGTGCTGAGGGTAAGATAAATACTCTGAACCATAAGTCAGTCGAGTCCCTGCTTCACTGCAGCAGAGCAGGAGAAATTCACTCTGCCTCCCATCCTTAAATGAAGACTAATGCGCTCTAAATCAGACATCTATTTAGCCTGCACAGGTCCGTCACCTGGTGCCTGTTCCAATCTGTCAGACCCATGCAGTGTCCTAGTATTCTCTATCTCCACACAAAAGCAGGGGTTTTTTTATGTCCTACAGACGACAACGTCATCATTCATCTAAAAATCAAACCCTTACCAGCTTACAACAGCGCTACATCAACATCATGCAGAAAATGTGGAGCGAAGCTGAAACAGGGAAAATTGAGTCGTGGTATTAAGTGCTCCATCAATCTCAGCGCAGCAGACTGCTGAAGTAACTCTACACAACCACAAAGCAGGGAAGAGGCCTCAAAGAGGAACCCACAGCCTCCTTGATGCTTTCACTGATTGTTAGCTTTAAATCAATCACGCTTTGCTTCCTTTGCCTCCACAGTTTGTTTCCTCAAGAGGGTCAAGCACACCTCTGAATCTCCTCCAGCACAAAATGAATACTTTTTTTTTGCTCATGCATTGAACCAAGCATTTTTACTAAAGGAGATAGCAACAGGTTTGTTTCCCTCATTGACGTCTCATGCATCGTCCTGCCAAAACTCAACTGTTAAAGCATGGCTTGACTGTAAGCTTGTGTACCCTCACACAGCCTTGTTGTACAGCATTTTGGATTAAAGCCTTCAGTTAATCCAAAATGCTGCAGCAAGAGTACTGACAGGGACTAGAAAGAGAGAGCATATTTCTCCTGTGTTGGCTTCCCTTCATTGGCTTCCTGGTCTTAAATAATCAGGCCCCATCTTATCTTAATGACCTTGTAGTACCATATCACCCTATTAGAGCACTTCGCTCTCGCACTGCAGGCTTACTTGTTGTTCCTAGAGTATTTAAAAGTAGAATGGGAGGGAGAGCCTTCAGTTTTCAGGCCCCTCTTCTGTGGAACCAGCTTCCAGTTTGGATTCGGGAGACAGACACTATCTCTACTTTTAAGATTAGGCTTAAAACTTTCCTATTTTGCTAAAGCATATAGTTAGGGCTGGACC
>VUQG01036601.1:0-13352 GCA_015106755.1 Etia nguti
AAAACGCTCCAGCTCAGTCAGATTAGATGGAGAGTGTTTGTGAACAGCAGTTTTCAGATCTAAATCCAATCGAGAATCTGTGGCAAGATCTGAAAACTCTGTTCACAAACGCTGTCCATCTAATCTGACTGAGCTGGAGCTGTTTTGCAAAGAAGAATGGGCAAGGATTTCAGTTTCTAGATGTGCAAAGCTGGTAGAGACACACCCTAAAAGACTGGCAGCTGTAATTGCAGCAAAAGGTGGTTCTACAAAGTATTGACTCAGGGGGCTGAATAATTACGCACAACCCACTTTTCAGTTATTTATTTGTAAAAAATGTTAGGAATCATGTATGATTTTCGTTCCACTTCTCACATGTACACCACTTTGTATTGGTCTTTCACGTGGAATTCCAATAAAATTGATTCATGTTTGTGGCTGTAATGTGACAAAATGTGGAAAAGTTCAAGGGGGCCGAATACTTTTGCAAGCCACTGTAGGTGAGTATGAAATGGCTGAAGCCCCTGTTTGACACTGCTTCACAATAATCTTCACTTGGCAATCAGTCTGCAGGCCGTAAAAGGTGCCACACCTGTGTTGTTCTTTACCAACATGAATGGAGGAGGTCAAGGTGTGAGGAAGAGGAATCCGTTTGCGAGTTGGAGGTGTAGTTGGAAAGGCTCAAGTTTCAGAAGAAATTCCGGCAACAGTTATGGATCACGTTATCAAACATGGCCTTTAACTTAGAGAGGCTGGACAAAGAGTACAAGCAGAAACACGGTTGCATCCATTGTCAAAATTTTTCCACAGGAGAACAGATAATGCTGCTGTGCAGTATATACAGAAATATCTTCAGTGATGCACTTTATGTAATTATTTCGTCCTTTCCATTACATGTGTTCTTTATAGAATCCAAAGGCTGCCATTCTCTGGGGCAGAGGGAAGATTTTCAGTGCTGAGCAGGAGGCAGCCGCTGTGAACATGGTTGTTGCAAACAATGTCATAAGGCTCCGTCAAATCAGGGAATTTTTAGAAACATCAACAGTGAGCCTGACCACCATTGACCACATCCTAAAAAATAGCCAAATGGCCGTGAAGCAGCTCTACAGAGTTCCATTTCTGGAAGGAACTCTGATGAAAAAATAGTATACTGTAATGCTTTGTCATATCTTACAATTAGAATCAACTGGAGACACTTTTCA
Source organism: Etia nguti (assembly GCA_015106755.1). Taxonomy (NCBI): domain Eukaryota; kingdom Metazoa; phylum Chordata; class Actinopteri; order Cichliformes; family Cichlidae; genus Etia; species Etia nguti. The sequence continues at coordinate 1,182 of VUQG01036601.1, forward strand.
TTGTAATTTTGACCTTTTTTACTTAGAAAATAATGGAGCTTGAAGCTGAGGGGGCACAACATGTCTTCATTTATGTTGACAAAGCTGGCCTAAATCTCTGTAAAGTGACGAGACGTGGAAAAAACCTAATTGGGTACAGGGCCACTTTCACAGTTTCAGGACAGAGGGGTGCCAACATAACCACGCGTGCTGCCATCTCCAATGATAGGGTCCCATGCTATATCCCCTCTACTGACCCGTACAACACCGAACACCTCATAACATTCCTGAATGCACTTCATGAGAGGCTGATCAGACCTAAGGAGAGACGGCTGTTGAGGCCTGGCATGCCACTCTTGTCATTATCTGGGATAATGCGGCGTTCCATTACTCTCCCCTTGTCAATAAGTGGTTTGCAGTACAGCCTTTTACCATGATGCAGTTCCTCCCAGCATATCCCCCATTTTTTGAATCAGAGCACTTCTGATTCTGGATCCAATTCACTGCAAGAAGGCAAATTTCACCTAGCCTATGTAGAAAGATAACAAATGGCACTGGCATGAAGGCTATGTAATGGGCTATAATGACAAGCAGTGGTGCACTGATTCGCATTGAAGGCTGTATTTTGTCTTTTGTTGTCCATTGTGTAATGATTGATTGGAAGAATCATACACTTGTTCGCAAGTTGCATTGTTTGAAAGCAAAATTTGCTTTTGTTTCATATTTTAAATGTTTTGGCACAGTTAGAGCCTCTTGCAAGCAAAATGTGTCACTTTAACCACGAGTGCCTCTGTTTAGACCTCTGTGTTAACTGGTTGGAAAAATGGGGAGTTTACTGTCATGCAGCAGTCAACTCAATCAAGAAAAACTGCAGTATTCAGTAAATATTAGTCACATCTCATTATAGCCCATTATATAGCTTGAAAAGTGCAATTTAACACAAAAATGGAATTTAAAAGACAATGTGCCTGATTGTGTTCTAAAGTAGTTACCGGTAAACATGCTTTAGAGTCCTTTTAAATGTCAAAAATGACATGCATGTGGGTGCATGTTTCCACTTTTATAAATGTGTTGTAGGCTGTGTGAACCAATTTCACATTTGGGTTGCATTTACTGAACCACTTTATTAAGTACATCTTGCAAGTTGGACCCTTTTGCCTTTAGAGCTGCCTTAATTCTACATGGCATAGATTAAACAAGGTGTTGGAAACATTCCTCAGAGATTTTTCTCCAAATTAACCTGATAGCATGACATAGTTATGGCTGATTTGTCAGCTGTTCATCCAAAACTGGAGTTCAGTTTTGTCCAATTTTGGTGAGTTTGTGTGAGATGTGGCCTGTGTTTCCTCATGTGAGCTGACAGGAGTGGTACCTGATGTGGTGCCACTCCTACTTTGATAATAATAATTGGTGGTCACAGTAGCTCAAAGACAAGGACAGTAACTAACTAAACTAAATAAATCTTAAAATATATTGCAAAGTTACCAAATATAACCAAATAGCTCTAATAGATAGAAACTGTTCTGCTTATAAATATCCAAGTATATCACACAAATTAAATATATATGGTTGACATTAAGGTGCTTCTCTAGAAAAATGCAATGTGAGATAGGACAAAAGACTGACTATAGGAGAGATCCCCAGAGTTTAATAACTGCTACTGATCTAAAACAGTAATGGTATATAAGCACACAGAGAGTGAAATGATGAGTGAAAAAGAAATGTCATTGCATCATGGGAAGTCTGCCAGCCGAGCTAAGCCATGGTTCATGGTTTCCTGACCAAGCCTTAACTATAAGATTTATCAGAAAAGGAGAGTTTAAATTTGAGTGTCTGTTTACAGAATCCAAACTTGGAGCTGGTTCCATAATAGAGGGGCCTGACAGCTGCAGCCTCCCATTCTACTTTAAAGAACTGTAGGAACCATAACCTTGAAAACTAGTCCTCTCTTAAAATAATAAGGTACTATAAGGTTTTTAAGATATGATGGGACCTGAGACCTGATTATTCAAGTTTTTGTATGTGAAGTAAATAACTTTTAATTCAGTTCTAAGTGAAGAGATGCGAATATGGGAGAAATATGCTCTTTGCTTCTAGTCCTAGTTAGAACTCTCGTTGTAGTGTTCTGGATCAACTGAATGCTTTTCAGGGAGCTTTTACTCTGACCTAATAATGAGTTATAATAGTTCAGTCTAGAAGCAATAAATGCATGAACTAGCTTTCTGGCATCACTCTGAGACAAGATGTTTCTGATGAAATATCCTGTTTAAAAATGACTCCAAGATTCCTCAAAATGTTTTCTAGTTAGACTGTCTGGATAGATGTTTAGGGCAAAGTACAATAACTTCAGTTTAGTTTAAATTTAATACTATTATCTGGCTTCCCTGACAAATGAAGCTGGCCATCATCTGCAAAGAACTGAAAAAGTATGGTCTGCTTTCTAATAATGTTGCTACAATGTGAAAGGTATTGGTCCCAACAGAGATCCCTGTGGAACTGACTACCTTGTGTGTGAAGAAGACTCCCAGTTTACATGCTGACACTGTCTAAATTCTGACTAAAACTCCTCAAATAAACCATTCCCATGCAAATGATCAGTTTACTGTATGACAGCTACTTTTTCAAGAATTTTTAACATAAAAAGGAAGGTTAGAATTGGTCTATACAGGGTTTGTGTCACGGCACGAGCCGTCAGACACAGAATGGGCCCAAAAGACAGATTCAACAAGTTTCAATAGAAAATGTGGGTGAATAAAATGCTTGTGCACGTGAAACAGTGACTATATACAATGGTGAAGTGAAACGCCTTGAGGTAATGAGTTCCAAAGCGGAGAGTGAATGCAGGCTGGGATAATTGAGCAGGCTGTGAGCGGTGGTGGGAGAGACTGCAACAGAGGAGAGGTATATCAGTGTGGAGTATCAATGGGTTGCAGGGAACTATCCAGTGAAACTGATTTTATGGTTTACTCATCCGCAGGTAGAGGTACGTGGGAGGAGGTAAGTTCAGAGGAGATCTGGGTGAGTTGAAGGTTTCTGATCCGAGAGAGTCTTACTATGAAAGCAGGGAGGCAGGCGGGTGAGAAGAGAGAATGAGGCCATACCAGAGGGAAGGTGATGAAGGCTGCAGTGAAGTCCAGTGACCGGGTGGAGAGAAACTGCAAAGGGTGGAAGGAGTGTTCCGTGGACAGAACTAGGCACAAGAGGAAACAAGGTAAGTAATAGCATGAGATCTAACAAGACACATGAATTGGCCGACACTAACTCTGGTTAGCTGACGTTCTGGTGGAGAGTTGTTGTCACGGCTGGACATACTGCAGCATAAATCAGTTCCAGGTGCGGCTCCCGAGAAAGACGTGTCAGACTCCACCCAGTGGAGGAGGCGTAACACACTGCGGAAAAACACTGGCACTCACCCGGATCATGACAGTTTGTGAGTTTTCAGACTTATCCATTCATCTATCCATTCTCTTCCCTTATATTTATCGGGGTAGCAGGGGTGCTGGAGCCTATCCCAGCTACCATAGGGTGAGAGGCAGGGTACACCCTGGACAGGTCACCAATCTAACATAGGGTTAACACAGAGAGACAGACAACCATTCACACTCACATTCACACCTTGTTAAACGTATTATTAAATATATTTGATTTCTTTTCCTGTATGTTAGTTGTTTATATTTTTTTCATCTTTGTGCTTTTCCTTATTATTTATCTGTAGTACATTAGAGCAGTTGCTATTTGTAGTGGAGGTAATCGTTTTTCAGAGTATTGATTTCCTTTTATTTATTATAATAATGAACTTGTAGCTCCAGGTGCTGATTGCTTTAGTATGTGTCTTGTATGTTCTCTCAATATCTATGCTCATGATTTTTAGACTTGGGGCAGTTGATTGCTAAGGATCTTTATTCAAGTATTAAAAATATATATTATATATTGAAAATTGTGTCCAATTACTCTGTAGTCACTATTAGAAAAGGTTATGTTGTCTAATTTAATCAAAACTTATTTCCAGTTTCAATTTAAATCATGAGGAGGATGGAGAATATTTTAATATGGTGCTTTACAAACACCATTTGGAATTGTGCCTGCATACATTGGCATAATCCAACACTTTCCTAACAGAAGGCTAGTAATTAGTGCATCCAATTTAACAACTATAAACATGTGAGCTAAAAACAAACCTGAAAACTTTCAGGAAGCCCTGCTTTAGCCCCGAGGTAGACATTTCTATAATGATGCGCTATCATGTAAAAAACTGGAAAAAAGCTGAGAGAAGCATAGAAACTAGTACAGTGCTGTTTCAGTGTATAACACTACAGTCAAAGAACAGACCGCAACATGAAAGCAGATTTTAAAAGTTGTATGTGAGTTTTTAATGAGCTCTGTCTGCTCTGATGGGTCTTGGATCTAACTTAACCCCATGCTTTAAGAAAACAGTCGCTAATCTGGATGGCTTCACACCAAACAAGCAGACAGGCACTAACTGTGGCTTGCAGCTGTATGTGTGTTGATAATAACCAAAAACATTCAAAGTGAGTGCTGTACTAAAATACACATTACTGTTTCAAAATGAGGACAGCTACAGTGTTGTAAGGTCTCAGGTTTTTGCATGTTTGTCACACGTTTCAGATTGTCAAACAAATTTTAATATCAGAAAAAGATAACCCATGTAAATACAAAATGCTGTTTTTAAAATTATGATTTAATTTATTAAGAGAAAAAAGCTACTTAAACCTACCTCAGCTTATGTGAAAGTAGTTGCCAAGTAAAACTAATAATTGATTGTTTCGAGCAGTAAAAACTGCAAACATGTGTTTGTGATAACTGGCAGGAAATTAACCCCAAACTATTAAACTATCACCACTTTTCACTGTTGGTATGATATTCCATCCATCCATCTTCTTCTGCTTATCTGGGGCCGGGTCGCGGGGCCACCAGCCCAAGCAGAGAAGCCCAGACCTCCCTCTCCCCAGCCACCTCCTCCAGGTTGTCCGGGGGAACACCAAGGCATTCCCAGGCCAGCCAAGAGATATAATCTCTCCAGCGTGTCCTGGGGCCTCCTCCGAGTGGGACATGCCCGAAACACCTCACCCAGGAGGCACCCTTGTCAGATGCCCGAACCACCTCAGCTGGCTCCTTTTGATGTGGAGGAGCAGCAGCTCTACTCTGAGCCCCTCCTGGATGGCTGAGCTTCTCACCCTATCTCTAAGTGGGAGGCCAGCCACCCTTCGGAGGAAGCCCATTTCTGCTGCTTGTATCCACAGTCTCGTTCTTTTTGTCACTACGCACAGTTCGTGACCATAGGTGAGGGTAGGGATGTAGATCGACCGGTACATTGAGAGCTTTGCTTTTACACTCAGCTCTCTCTTCACCATGACAGACCGGTACAGTCCGCATCACTGCAGCCGCAGCACCAGTCCGTCTGTCGATCTCCCGCTCCCTTCTCCTGTCACTCGTTAACAAGAACCTGAGATACTTAAACTCCTGCACTTTGGACAGGAACTTGTCCCTGACCCGGAGTGGGCACTCCACCCTTTTCCGGCTGAGGACCATGACCTCAGATTTGGAGGTGTTGATTCTCATTCCCACCGCTTCACACTCAGCTGCAAATCGTTCCAGTGTGAGCTAGAGGCCATCACCCGAAGAAGCCAACAGAATCACATCATCCTCGAAAAGTAGAGATGAGATTCTGAGACCACCTAAGTAAAAGCCTTCTGCCACTTGGCTACACCTAGAAATTCTGTCCATAAAAATTAGGAACAGAATCAGTGACAAAGGGCAGCCTTAGTGGAGCCCATCACCCACCGAGAACGAGTCTGACTTACTGCCAGCTATTGCAATGGTTGTATAAGGATCAAATGGCCTGTAGCAATGGGCCAGACACCCCATACTCCCAGAGCACCTCCCACAGGACACTCCGACGGACACGGTCGAATGCCTTCTCCAAGTCCACAAAACCCATGTAGACTAGTTGGGCACCCTGAAGTATCCTTGAGACAATAAAGAGCTGGTCCAGTGTCACATGACCAGGACGAAAACCACATTAATCCTCCTGTATCCGAGGTTCGACTAACGGACAGACTCTCCTTTCCAGCACCCTGGTATACACTTTCCCTGGGAGGCTGAGGAGTGTGATCCCCCTATAGTTGGAACACACCCTCCGGTCCCCCTTCTTAAAGACCAAAACCAAGACAGCCCTACAACATCCAGAGCCTTCAGGAACCCAGGGCAGACCTCATCCACCCCAGGGGCTCTGCCACCAAGGAGTTGTTTAACTGCCTAAGTGACCTCGCCCCAGGAGATAGGCAAGTTGTCCCCCACGTCCCCATGCTGTTGAAGCTCTGCCGGAGGTGTGCGTTGAGTTTCCTTGAGAACTGGGGCCTATGCCAGGCATTCCCAGCGCACCCTCACTATAAGTTTAGGTGCGCCAGGTCTGTCCAGCATCCTCCCAATCAGTTGACAGTTCAGCCCCTCTCTTTACCCGAGTGTCCAGAACATATGGCCGCACATCTGGTGATATGATTACAAAATCGATCATCGACCTGCGGCCTAGAGCGCCCTGGTGCCACATGCACTTATGGACACTCTTATGTTCGAACATAGTGTTCGTTATGGCAAACTGTGGTTTACACAGAAGTCCAACAACAAAACACCGCTCGGGTTCAGATCTGGGAGGCCGTTCCTGCCAATCACGCCCCTCCAGGTCTCGCTGTCATTGCCCACATGAGCGTTGAAGTCTCCCAGTAGGACAACAGAGTCCCCAGGCGGAGCACCCTTAAGCACCCCGCCCAGGGATGCTACAGGCTACAGTCCCACAGACCAACACAAATCCCTATCCTAATGAGGACACATATATGATATTTCCCTTAGTATTTAGGGATGAACAGAAAGCTTACAGCGCTAAGCAAAGATGAAAACCAGCACAAAGTGACTTTAGAATGATCGGCACAGTGATTCTTCTTTAGAAACATGAACAGGTAGAAAATTTAACATAGCTCTCTCAAATAATTTACTGTAGAAATGTTTAATATGATGAAATAGTTTCACTGTGAAAAATACTGTAAAAATTATTGCATCACCTGGTTTTTAGAGCATTGTCCATAACAATAACAATATCATCACTACAATGATTTAGTAAGTAGTTCTTAAAGAATTCATAACCTTTTTTTAATCATTATTCCAGCATTCAAAAACAAGTTTAGTGAAATGAACTCATTGTGAATGTTATATTCTCCCTGCTTTTCTTACTCACTATAAGATTAACAGCAAGAGTACAAATATACTCCTGGCAAAGGTACAGGCAGTGCCTTATTGATCTATGCAGTTGCTCACACAGTTGTTTCCTTTCTTCACCTATTACAAAATATATGTTGTTACATGTATTACAAATGATTGATCGGGTTCATGGGGGGTCTGCAGGGCAACTTAACACCTCTGTCCACCAACTGCTCTGTTTCTGCTGTGGTGATTCTCACTTCTTGTCTCCTACTCTGATGCAAAAGCTTGTGTAGTAATAGCATCCTTCAGTTTCAAACCAGGGATTTATTTCCCACAATAACTGGCACAGCACTAACAAGCAGTGAGTGGAAAAATACTGTTGACTGCTGAAAATAAATATATAATGTGTTTATAATGCATTAGTATGCTTACCCCAGTGAGGGGTGCATATGCAAATGTGCAGCATTCATAATCATTCATGCACTTTTTTTCCTGAATATTATCATCAGATTTTAAAAACAGCACTTCAATTCAGTTATTCCTATTTTTTCATATCTTAAAAAGGACATGCTTTCATTACTAATGAAAGGCTGGTAGCTGGCTCTTCATATTGTGATTTTTTTGTTTTTTTTGTTTATGTATTTTTTTCTGTTCAGATTCAGTTACATGTCTCCATATTAGATTTGGAATTTGCATCCTATATTTGCTGTCTCATAAACTTTAATATGAGTCCCTTTAAAATCTGTTACATTATTTATACCTTTTGTAGACAGAGACAAGGACTCATATTTCCCAACAGGCACTGACCTTTTCAACAAGGATGAGCAAGAAGGCTTCAGACTGGGCCTCTCAAATTAGGCAGAGCAAATCCCGTCTTACGGAATGCTAACTTTGGGGGCCATTGAACATGTTAATTATTTTGGCATTTAACTCCTCTCTCCTCTCACCCTCTTCCTTCCCTTGCAGTTTTTATTCTCTTTGTGCTTGCTCACCTCATGACACCTTCTTTCTTTGTCGGGTGACTACTTTTTCTGGAACTCATACAAAGCTGAAATTTGAATGGCAATCGTCTCGAGAGAGAATTGTCAGTTGTATGAATTTATTTAAATTATTGCTACCATCACTTTGCTGACTCTGTAAGTTCAGCTGACTTATCAGTGCCTGGGGGGTTGTTGAAAAAAAAAGCCATGGAATTATCATTGCTGGTCTCTTATCTTGTATCTGCCACTTATGCTCACAGGTATCCAATTAGTAAGAATTTAGCACCAAGCTAAATGTTAATTAACAGATTTTTCAACTGTGGAGTCCTGACATGAGATTTAGATTTATTTTTATTACACTGACTCCAAAAATCCACACAAATTTCTATAAAATAGTTCATTCCAGGTTTAAAATTAAATCACTTTCAGTTTTATAATTCTCATCAATCAAACCCAACTTGGTGACCCTGAATGATAAACAAGGACAACATGGATTGGTGTTTCTTTTTAATCCTCTCATATCTGCAAGGAAAGCAAGCATTTATTTAAAACCAGTGACCTTACTTTTAATTAGGAAAGTACTTGTAGAGATAAACTTGAACTAAAGTAACCAAATTTACATTTTTCTTAATTCATAAGGGGCGTGCAAATAGCGGAGTGGGAGTGATGAATTATACAATTTAATCATAATACTGAACCCACTGAGACATGTGGCAGTCTCTGTTCTTTCAAACAAAAAGCTCTTTATCAGAGTTTGGATTATGTGGCAGCAAACCATCCAACCTATTCCACAGCAACTCTTTGTAACTTTCCCAAACATATCCAATGCCATCAGTCACAGATCACAGATCTGGACCTCTCAGCAGTGTTGGTGCCTTGTTGAACAATTTTAATGCCCGGCCTGGAATAGCCAGGGAAATAATATTGCCTCCCGTGAGGTCCAAGAAATTTGTGCTTCAGCTTTAGCGAGTGAATTCTAACACTATTCATACACTGTTATACTTAACATGAATTAGAAGTATTTGTGTCTTGCTAGCATTAGCTGAAAACATGTCCAAACACCCAAAAAAACCCTTTTCCAAAGATTTTTGGGCATCGAAAGACCAACATGATACCTCATGACACCTGTCTGTTCCTGGAAAATTAAACATATTAAACATATTAGATTTTACACTAAAGCACAGGGATCCACTCCTTCAGACTGGTCAAAAGAGATGCACGGTGAGAGTTGTTGAGGTTCCTGACAGGGCTGGCACATTGTAAACCTGTCTGTCGTTGAAGTGGATATGCCTATCTTAGATGTACCTAATGACCTACCCTTAACAAAACAAAAATTAATAAGTCACTAGCATGATAAGAAGTTCTAAGCTTCTTAAATCTTAAGCAAATGTTCCATCTGCTTGAAGTAAATAAAATATTTGGCTAAATAGATGCCGGTGCCAAATGCTCTACTAATGCTCAATCATTTTTTTGTTTAGGTGCTTGACACTTAGGTGCAACTTTGGCTCAGTGGGTGAGCAGGCAGCCTCATGCACACCAGAGTGCAATGGTCTGGGTTTGAGTCTAACTACTATCCAAAGAAGGCAAAAATACCCCAAAACTAATCTTGAATCACATTTCCCATTACTCATTGTATTTAATTCACTGTTGCTGATTACATCAGCTTTAAAGTGAAAACTTGTTGTGTGTACCTGGTAGCTCTGTTGCTACAGTTCTCTAGTGTGTGTTTGTGTGTTTGAATGACTGAAGCAGAAACACTGTGAAGTGTCCTAAGTACAGCTAAGCCTTAAAAGCACTATTACACTAATTATCACCACTGCAATACAATGGCATAGCACAATTATACATGCCCAGAACTGTGAAATGATTCCAAATTAGATATCATGCAGCACATTCTCAACTGTACACTGTTATTACCCTTAGGAGCCACAATTTTCCACTCTCTGCATTTTTCACACAGTGCGCAATAAATGGAGAAAGTAGGCATAAAAAAAGTATGTGTGAAACTATCAGATTAATTATCCGTGGTCTGAAGCCCTAAGCTGTCCCCTTTTTCAAATTATCTGGCTACAAACGTGTCTGTGCTCAACAAAGATGGTCTGTAGGGCACCTGCATAGTTCATATGATTTCTCTGTACTCCAGGAATCTCAATTTATCATTGTAGCTGATTGAGCTCAGGAGTGTTTGCAATAGCAACTAACAGAATTGCGATACCATTTTGTGCTGTGCTTTTGACAGATTTGCATTCATTCGCTTTTGTCCACTGGAGAAGATCCTTTTGGACTGCATGTCATATCATCACATTTACCGATTTTGTAAAATAAAGCACAATCAACATATAACATAAAAGGCCCAAATAAGGTCCTCAGTATATACAACTGAGAAACAATTATCACTTTCTTCACATTACAGCATCAGAATCAACTTTATTGGCCAAATATGTGTACACATACAAGGAATTAGGTTCGTTTCTTTTTTTGTAGTAGATGTAAACAGAATAGACAGAAAGTATAGACAGTAACAACATGATACGGAAAATAACAACAGGTTTAGTATTGTTCTGTCCCAAGTAAAAGATTAAAAATGGTTCATAATAATTTAGTGATAAGAAAATGTCATATTTCATCTCTGATAATTTATGTTAAAAAGAGAGTCATTTAGTGAAAAATATTTTCTATACAGTCAGCATTAGTTTTTCTGTATCTTATTTTGAAGGAGTAATCTATGTTCGCAATGCATTGTGGGAAGCAGAAGCCGCAGTCAGTTGGGAAAAACGGGCCTGTCTCGATAGCTGTGTCCCAAAACCTAGGCCACATCCTTCGGAGGACCCGGCCTTTGCGGTCTACGTGGTCTGGGTCCTTCGAAGACCGAGAAGGCCGGAAGTGCGAGGCTGTGAAATTGGACGGTCTAGCCTTCAGATCTGCATCACCGCTGTCTCGGTGGAGTTTAATAAACTCAGCCATCTGCTCCTTGCTATCTAAAATATAACAGGACACTGAAGTAAATTCTCGACCATCTCACACTTCTGTTGAGAAACCCGGAGGAACCCACCTGAGGGATTAATAAAGTTTTATTTAATCTAATCTAATCTAATAACTTTAATCTCAGCCAAACCGATTTACTCAGGAACAAATAAAGCAAATTTTGCAAATATGTGATATCTCGATAAACCGAGCATATATTTGAAGTTTACACAGCTACATTCTATGTTAAAAATTGTGGACCAATTTTCTCGGGTCTCTGTGGCTTTTAAACCCCAAAACACGCTGCGCCAAAAATTGGTCCACCCCAAGGATCGGGTCCCCCAACACAAACAGAGTAACTGTCACGGTTCTGGGTCAGTTTTGAACCAGTATTTTTGAGTTCTAATGTTTTGGTTTATTTTTGCATCATGGATTGTTTTTGGTTTCTTGTTTCCTGTTTTATTGTGAAAGTCCGTGTCTCATGTGAGTATTTTCAGTTTCATGTCCTCCCCGCACTGTCATGAATAATTGTCCTCAGCTGTGTTCCCACATCCCTCATTACCTTCTGTGTATTTATGTCGGAGTATCCCTTTGTTCCGTGTCGCGATCTCCCTCATGCTGCGTGTCCCCTTGTGTTTGCCTCTGTGAAGTTTAGTTTGTAATTTTTAGTATCTTTTCCTCGAGTCTGCAATAAAGCAGTGCTTTTGAGTTTATTCCCTGTGAGTTTGCGTTTGGGTCCTCTCCTGCCTGCACACAGCCGAGACAGTACAGTAACATAGTGTACGCTGTTAAGTGCCAGGAGGATTGCCAGGATTTATACATCGGGGAAACCAAACAACCTCTGGCGAAGCGGATGGCACAACACAGAAGAGCTACCTCGTCAGGCCACGACTCTGCAGTCTATTTACACCTACAGGCCAGTGGACACTCTTTCAATGATGAGGATGTACACATCCTGGACAGGGAGGAACGCTAGTTTGAGCGCGGAGTGAAAGAGGCCATTTACGTGAAAAGGGAAAGACCATCTCTGAAT
>VUQG01036603.1:6316-18305 GCA_015106755.1 Etia nguti
TCTCACCCCTCCCTCTCTCTCTCTCTCTCTCTCTCTCTCTCTCTCTCACACACACACACACACACACACACACACACACACACACACACCATTCCTCCGCCTTCAGATCCCATAATAGCTAATAGTTGGAACATTCCTGTGGTGATTCAGTTTGGTGGAGGCTGCCCACCTCCACTTTCTAGCTAGCATTAAGTGCAGAGTGTTGTTTCACGGCAGCTTCTCGGCTCATCAGACTGTCATTTCTTCAGTCACACCTTATGAAACAGAAATGTTATCTAACGAGACGTTTGGCTTTGAGTTTATAGGAGAGCAGGATAGGTGTTGAGACGGGAGACGCTCCTGTAGTTGGTGTTGGGCTGGATTGTGCCGCTCTTTGTTTCTGTACCATAAAAGCATCCAAATATGGCGTGGAGACTGAGCAGAGGCAGCAGCAGCCCTCACACAGCCTGAAGAAAGGAGTGCTCATGTTAGCATGCTGACATTAATAAGAAAGGAGAACTGGGCATCCGCTCAGGTTTCTTTTTAGCATTTGTCACCACGTAGTTTGATGTTTAGTTTGGAGAGCCTGTTGGATATTGGATTTTAGATTACTCGGTGCAACAGCATCTGTCTTAACAAGAAGAATAGTCTCCCTTCATGGCAGCGCCAGTTTGTATCGTGAGGTGGAGAGGGAGGGGGCGCTCCAGTGAGCAGATGATTCTCTGTAAGGAGCACGAGAGGAGAAACTGGTAGAAAGCTTCAACAGATCCAGGCTCAGCGGCTCTGCCGAGGAAGCTTAGAGAGATATGAGCACATGACCCCTCAGACGACCCCAACCCACAACAGGACGAGCGACTGCAGGTGAAATAATGATGGTGGTGTGTAGAGCACCGTGATGTAGTGTGGAGAGTCTCTTAATTTAATACTGGAAACCAGGGTCCACTTCTCCTCTCACACCATAATCCCATCCTCTCAGATTAACTTTAGATGCTCCATAATCATCAGACTCATTTATTCTGCTACTGGGAGTTAAATGTTCTTTGACATTTTATTTCTGCAAAAATATCCGATCTGCACCAGAGTTAGTATAGTTTTGCATTTTCTTAATAGTTTTTATTTATTTCCTGAATTAAATTTTTGTTTTGAAGTCACTTCAGTTTCAGCTCGTTTCCAGACTGGTTTGCTAGTTTAGTTTTTAGTGGTTTCAGTGTTAGTTTAAGTCTTTTTTCACTGTGTTGTATTCATGGAAAATTCCAGGGGCGAGGTTTTGGAAAATCAGTATAGATGTTTTTTTCTTGTAGACATCCAAAGCCTCAAACGCGTCAATAAAAGCCTCATCAGGCAGTTTGTGATGGCTGCCTGATGAGGCAGTATCGAACTTTTTAATATGTAATTTTAGTCTTTAGTTAACTGTATTAACCTCGTTTGCCCATCCCAACACGTACCTAAGTGACCAAAATGGTCGCTTGATGTTTTCGGATCATTATGAAACCCTCTAGTATTCCCTCCCGATGACCAGTGGGAGAAGTACGAGGACACAAGCACAAGAATAGGTGGAGATAAGGACGTTGTAAACTCAAGTTTACACCAAAGTTAAAAAAGTGTTGTCTTGTGCTGATGTGTATTTGCTTCTTTGCATATTTCCTGGAAATAAAAAAAAACAGTGGAAGGCACACTTCTGGGTCTGTCCCAGCTGAAGAGTCCTGCCCAGAGGTGGTCTGTGTGATCCACTGTGGTAGTTTCTCTGGTCAGTTTTGGAGTGCAGTCTTATTAACCCAAAGCTAATGAACACCAGTGACAGGATGAGAACTCAGGCCTGCTTTAGACAAGTCTAAACCAATAAAAAACACCAACTAAGGCTTAACTATACACCAGAAAATCGATATAAATGAGCATTTTATATTTCATAAGGCAAATTTCCGTTTTAAAAGCTGCCACAGATCACAGCCACGCCGCTCCGCTGGATAGAATCTGCATTCTTTTCATTCCTCTTCTGTGATGCGAGTGCTCGCTGACCTGTGCCGGCCCTTGATAGGTGGTAGGTTGTACTAGTCAGCGGGGGGTCCTGGGAGATTTCACTTCTAATTGGAGCTGTTAGAGTAAGTGGGTAGGAGGGTGATGAGGGTAAGCGGGCATGAGGTTCAACTTCCTCCTTTCTTATTTTGGAGCAAAAATATGATCTGACAGGAGAAATGTTATCGACTGCCGTACCTGTGCATTGTTGCGTGTTGCGTGTGGTCTCATTCTGCATTGGCGTGCAAGCCAGCACACCTCGAAGCACCTGCTGGGACGAGTGTCTGCTTATGTGCTCTTCTGTGTTTTTATGGGGGCCGTGCCCTCCCAAAAATAGGCTGATTAGAAATATCCTCCAAAGTGTGGAGGTTCTTTTAGGCCATCTTTGCATCCCCGGCTGGGTTTAGGGTTCAGACTGGATGTTAGAATGGGAACAGGATGAGCCGGGTTAGGTCGTACTTCTGTTTACCTGCCTGGTGGGTCTATAATTGCTTTATCGAGTTCTCCTTACGGCTGCGCAGGAGGCAGCTTTATACTCGAAGGAAAAGTTCACATTTTGTGAGCATTCTTGTTTGCATTTCTTTCCAAAAGTGAGATAAGGACATCAGCATTGCATCTCTGCACCCATCTCTATTTTGGACCCAGATTACGCTGGCTGTGCCTCTTAAACCACACTGTGAATAATGAATAGGGTGTGTCAGAAAGCACACTTCCTGAAATCCTCAAAGATTCATAAGACAAAAATCAATTTATTGTTGCTTTTATATATTTTACCTGTATTTACCTGTGACACAACAGTGGCTGCAATAAAGCTTGAAACTGACGGCCAGTGATGAAGATCTGAATACCAGCAAGATGGCAAAGCTTATTTGGTACTGAGACATTAAGTGCTTATGTACTAAAGAACACAAACATGGAAAGTCAAAGAACAGCCATGAAACGTTGGTCAGAAAGGTGTGGAACCAGGTGAAGCCAGCAAGTCTGCCACATCTGTGCACAGCTGGGGTGTAGCCAGAGACGACCGCAGAGTGTTTTTACTCTAAAGGCCGAGTCCGAGGGCCAGATTTACTCATGCCTTACGCTGCACACAAAAAGTACTGCAGTAGTTACAAAAACAGCGCAGCGACAAGATTGCAAAATATAGGGAGGAGAATATTTAACTCAAGGACATAAACTGATTTATTAACCTTTGCTGTAAAACTAACCACTTACCTATGAACAGTATTTGGGGATTGCACTCACACCGTTTTGCCCCGATGTGGGATTAGCTTAAACCTGCATAGGCCAGCAGGGGGCGACTCCTTCTGTATAAACGGCCTGTGTATCTTTTGTTCTCTGAGCTTGTGAGCTGGAACCAAATCTTTTTAGTAAACCTAACCACACGATTACAGAGTGAAAGCAAAGGTAATAAAGCGAGTGATAACGAAGCAGAGCTGAGTCCCAAGGAAGGCAAAAACTGCAGTCTGAGGGCGTTTGTGACTCACTCGCCAACGTCCCTCGAACCTCTTAATGTGAACTTTATTCCTCTTTAAAAGAGGACATATCTCTGCATCCAGTATATCCGCTGACACCAAAGACGCGTCACACCAGTATCTGCTTACAGAAGGGCAGTATTTGATGGCCAAAAATACTGCAGATCAGATGCATCGAGATTTATCTGTCACAGGTTGTTTCAGCTTCAAACATCCCTTAAATAAAATGAGAAGCCATGTTTCGCTGTCTTCCCGGAGCCTATGTGAAGCGTTCAGCTAAATAAGTCTTGATTTGACTCATGAATAACATCTTATCTTGGCTGACACTCATTAACCTTATGATTAAGAGCACTTCTCAGAGTAAAAGAGCACTTTGGATGACAGTTCACCTGCTGAATGTCTCAGGTGTAAAGTGACACTCTGCTAACATCGCACCCCGCTGCTTTCTGTCATATAATTTACTCAAAGTGACTGCAGCTTTTACGCACTCAGGTCACTAATTCACAGCAATATGTGAGCAGAATGGCAGCAGAGCACAGTGGGTATCTATTGCAGGACAGGCTGGGGGAGAATCAAACAGACACTCAGGTTTAATGCAGCAGTGTGTGACGTGCTCATTGTGCAGCACAGGTTCATTTATTTCAGAGCAGAAACGATGCTGCAGTTCAGGTTTGGAAGACGAATCCTTCTCGTTGGTGTCCTGTCGGCTGGTGGCGCTGTAGGCGACCTTAGAGGAGAGCTGCTAGCTTCTGGTGCAGCTGTAAAAAAATCCCTCATTCACTCAAACAAATGATTCATTGCAATTGAGCCGATTTGTAGGAAGCTTAAAATAGTCATGATTACACCATAAATGTTTTCTCTGATGTACTTCCTCTGCTAGCAGGAAGCTGTGGTTAATCATACATGTTACGTCTTTGACTGACGCGTGTGACAACACGATTAAATTTCATGGCAGCGAGTTCATTTTCCACACCTTGAAAATTTCATCCATAGGTTGTTTGTCCATGCCGTCATCAGTTAATCGACCTCTACCTGCTGGTGACGCTAAGAGCTTTAGCCGTACCAACCCTCTGCATGCCCTGCTCCATTGCTTGGTCAGTCCACACGAGTCCTTTTCTCCTTCCTAAGTGTCACCGCTCACATACAACTCACTGTAAGCCTTTTACTTTACCTTTGCCACTTAATGTTTAAAGCTTGTATGATTAGGGGTGTGGCCTGTTTAACTGACAGGTGGATGACGACATCGCGGCTGTAGCTGCTAGCTGTTGGAGCCTTTTGGATCATTTTGAATGACATTATCTGAACACTAACACGGCTGCAGTTGGGTTCAGAAAGCCCAAACTCCAGTTTTGGTGAAATTCTAGGATGTAATGTCACTGAGCACTGACCATCAGATATCTAACCAAACATCCTCGCAGAAGCTACTTACTTAGCGCCGCGCCATCTACCAAATACAGTCGCTTAAAGCAGACAAACCTGTGGCTTTAAAATGTGAGGCTGCTGTCGCGGTGGCTGCGTCATTCATACAGAGTCTGCGGCAGGAAATGGATCTTTCTCACATGTTTAGATTAGAATCAGCATGCTGGTAGTTAGAGGCTGGGTTTGTCCACAGGTGTCCCCGTAAGCGCAGGAAGAGGCTCGTGCCTGTTTTGAGCTTGATCAGAGCGAGCGGGACGATGCAGGGCTCCCCAGCAGGCTTCCAGACTCATTTCTTCCATTCATACTATTGTAGCCCCACCCGGGGCATTTCCACCCCTCACTACATCACTCACTTCTTTTTCCCTCCTCTCACCTTTTCAACCTGCTCCTTTTCTTGTCTTCTCTCCCTACGTTTCGCCTTTAGCCACAGTTTTCTTTTCCACACCTCTCTGCAGCCTTGAAATATCACTGCGTGCCGTAAAGTTTCACAGGAAACGGCAGAAGGCTTAATAAGTTCCTCAGTGGGAGGAGAAAGAGGACTATTTTTAACATGCTGGAATTCACTTTCATCTATATTAAAATGTTCCGTATATGCAGAAATCAAATGCAAAATGATAATTATGCTGGAATCGTTTTAATCGCCTGACTCTTGCAGAAACTGGTAGAGAGGAATTACATTTAATTCCTAATGATGTTTTCTTTCGTTTTATTTTGGGCAGTAATGTGATTTCTGCAGTCTCTGTGTTGGTTTGTAGGATCATGAGATCGGGCTGGACTGGAGGCCTCAGGTCACTGATAACTCTGAATGGATGAATAATCAGTGGTGAGTCCCAGACTTCCAGAGTCTGTATGCGGTGGGAGCCGGAAGGGGATGCACATGTATTTCAACCCTTAAAAGTGTAAAAGGTTCAATCAGTATAATATAATACACCTGTTGAGAGTGGACAATGTAGCAGTGACCAGCTGCTAACCATTCTGGTTAGAGTGACCCTCCAGCTCACAGAGGACCAGAACACAGCCAGGGCCACCATCACCAGCTGCAGTCTGTCCAATCACAAAACAAGAGACTTTGTGAGTGATGCCAGGGTTCACCGGGTATCAGAGACTGCACTTTCAAAATAATCATAAACATTTTTGTGTATTTATAAGTACAGAATACATACTTTACTCATGAAATTAAAAAGAATGCACTACTTTGGGGGTGGCTGTGGATCAGGAGGTAGAGCAGGTCAATGGGGAGGTTGGTGGTTTGATCCCAGTCTGCATGCTAAATGTTCCTGGGCAAGATACTGACCACAAGTTGCTCTCCAATGCATATGTAAAAGAACCAGTTCATTTACTAATTTACTTTTAAGTATGAATTATGCATTTAAGTATGATTCCCATTGTTCTGCCTGTATACAGCGGCTTTATTTATCCATTTATGGATGTTTTGGATTCACTTCAGCACAGACAGACTGGCTTTGTGCACTTTTATCATAGTTGGACGTTATAAGTCAGCTGATGGCCAAATAGACGAGACGTCAACGAGCCATCGATGCTAAGCCTCTGTGAAACAGATCGTACTGAACTAATGCCTCTTTAAAATTCTCTGTAATCACATATTTCACATTAAAATAACACAAAATGTTTGTAATGACTTTCAAGGTGAGATTTCTTTTCAGAGATGATTTCTGTTGGTAGAAACGTCACCTTAAAAAGACGCTTGTTACCGTCTCTGATCTGCATTTCTGTGACGCTGTCATCAAAACAAAAGCAATTTCCACAGGACAGGGAAAAAAAGGGAGTTATGGCAAAGCCAAGTTTAGTTTTCCTATCAACAGTGCAATTTATTCTCATTGCTTACGCGGTCATGACTCCAATCGTTCGCCGAAGAGTAAGGTGTAAAGGCCAAACACGGCAGAAAGAAATTGGGTTTTGAAAAGGAGTGAGACTTGCTGGGAATTTATTCAAATTCAGAGCTGATGAGTCCTCCACTTCTTTTGTTTTCCACTTCACGCTGCACTTGCTCTGTTGTGGCACGGTCTTAATAGTTTCTGACAGGAGGCTCTCTGCATGTTTTCAGTGTTTTCCAACGTCCAATCGGTAACACGGCGCTGATAGTCAGCTATGGAAAAACATACAGCGTGAACGCCGCTGTGCGGTTGAGGTGAATTGCTTTTGTGAGCTGCAGGTTAGATCCACCTACAGCTATTAGTGCTGGAAATCAGACTGAAGGAGTATTAAGTGCTCGAAACAAACGAAGCTGGAATTAGAAGTGGGTGCTTAGTGATTAAACTGGGAGCAGGAACAATGGATTGATTGTAGTGGAATCGTACAAGTGTTTTCTCCCGGTGCTTTGGCTGCTGCCAGAGATAGGAAATGGGCTCTAATGCCAGATGGAGTACACAGAGCTCGGACCGTAAGGTAACCGAGGAACAGCCCACGGCCCAGACAGCAGCACAGACTGCAGAGACTGAAATGTCTTTAAAAGTTTAACAAAACATTTTTGTTTTAAATGTGTTCAATAGCGGTTCCATTCAGACGTTCAGTATGCGCTTATTCACGCAACTACCAGAGCTCACCTGCACAAACATCAGCCTTTACGTTCATAATGATGTAATCACTGCGAACCAACAGCTACAGATGGCTCTAAACCAGGAAAACTCCAGGCCTCGAGGGCCAGTATCCTCCAGGTTTTAGATGTGTCCTTGGCCGCCTCAACATGTCTTGAAGTTCTCCAGAGGCCTGGTAATGAACTACTCATTTGATTCAGGTGTGTTGACCCAGGGTGAGATCTGAAACCTGCAGGACACTGGCCCTCGAGGCCTGGAGTTGGACACCCCTGGTCTAAACACAGTTTTCTGCTCTTGGATCTGCAGACCACTGATGGACGATGTCCTTGTCTATCACTGACTGCATTTCCAGTCTGAGTGATATCTCACAGTATTTGAATGCTTCAGACAAGAGTCCCTGTCAGCGTGGACGTGCGGCTGAGCAACCCAAACCACGCAGCAGCAGATTAATGTGATCGGCTCCAGATAACGACAGTAATTTATGCGTCCTGCAGATTTTGTGACGCCGGGTCCATAACCTACCACGTGACCCACTTCAGGTGAGATATTGAAAGTGTTCAGATCTGGACTGGATGGTCTGTAGTAGAGACCTCCTTATCTAAAGCAGGGCCTGGCAGGTGGGGGAACCCTAAGGTGTGGTGCTGCAGGGAAAAATAACTCACTTAAATAATTGGTGCCGTTTTCTTTGGGGACAGATTTTGACCAGCTGCTCTGAAGGTTTGCTGCTGTTTGCAGTGTGTTCAGCAGCACACGCTGACGTTACACGAGCTGCTAATTAATCAGTTCATCCTGAAGGGCGCTAAACTGTGCCACACTGTTTTATCATTATACTTCTTTTTAAAGACTTTTCACAACATGGAAAAACCAGATACCTTCAAAAAGTCGAGGACGATTAAGACTGTAGACGTGTCATGTGGAGGCTGTGTGCAGGCAGGAGTGGTGGTAAGGAGGACCCAATGTGCAGACACTCAGAGGCAGAACGTAAACTCAGATTTATTGCTAGATGGCAAACAGAGAACTAGCAAAACTGAGAATACAAATACTAAACTAACACTGAACACAGCTGGGGCAAATCAGGGCTGACGAGACAAAGGAAGCAAAACCAGACACATTAACATGAGACACAGACTTTCAAAGTAAAACAGGAAACATAACACAGAGACGCGGACTTGACACGGGGATACAGCAGACAGGGGAGACAGCAACTATGGATCACAGACAGAAAACCAGAACACTAAAACTCTAACAAAACCCACACAGAGAACCTAAATTAAGAATAATCCTATAACCCATATAAGACAAAGCTAGAATATAATGACATAAACAAAATCAAAGAACCAAAAACACAAAACACTGGGACGATGACCCAGGCACCCTAACAAGGTGTGAGCTCTAATCTTATAGTTTATCTCCTGTCACCTACAGTAGGAGCAGTAAACATGACCTCATGTCTTTCTGCTTTTTCCTCTGGACACATACAGTTGAAACGGTGCAGTTTAGATGCCACAGAGAGTCAGAGTGTTTATGTCAGCTCGTCTTCTGTAGCTCTGCTCGATGTGATGAGTGTGTGGGCAGGATCGCGGGGTGATGTCACTTTTTGAGGAAAGAGTATTTCTTGATGAGTATGTCCACGGCATCAGGTAGCAGCACATGAGAAATGTGCTTCATACTGTCAATGCCCCGCCCCTCCCTGAGCCTGGTTCTGCCAGAGGTTTCTTCCTGTTAAAAGGGAGTTTTTCCTTCCCACTGTCACCAAAGTGCTTGCTCATAGGGGGTCATATGATTGTTGGGTTTTCTCTGTATGTATTATTGTAGGGTCTACCTTACAATATAAAGCGCCTTGAGGCGACTGTTGTTGTGATTTGGCGCTATATAAATAAAATTGAATTGAATTCATTAAGTGACGGTGGGCGTTGCGGCCCGCCTTAATCACTGGATGGAACACGTGAAGCTTGTTTTTCAGCTCCCTGCATGAGATGTGTTTGATGGTTGAATCTGCTTGCAGTATCCTGTGGATGTGAGATTATTATTGTTATTCACTGCCACAAATGATTCTATTATCTTTATTACTTTTTGAGATTTTTCACACATCCTTCAGCTGGAAAATATCACCAAACAGGCACTCGGTGTGTGCCCAGGTCGCAACCAGCAGCAGGACAGCCGCTTGTTTTTGTAATTTGGCTTTAAAGCTCCGATCCTGTGAGCTGATGTCAGTAAACTGCACCAAGTGAGTCATGTTTACCAGCCGAGCGGCCAGCAGAGGATACTAAAGAAATGAAGCAGCGTGGGTGGATGTGAATCGATGACTCTGAATTCGAGGGGACTCTAAAAACATTTTCCACTGTGCAGATTGTACTGCGCAGAGACAAACACGGGGCTCAACGCGCTGAGAGGCCCTGCGGGCCACCCACTCACCAGCAGCCATCAGTTAGGACTAAACATTTACTGCGAGTCCCGTTTCTCAGACCGCCGCTCCGGGTGTGCACAAATCCCTGGCCGCTAATTTGTTCTGCAATAATTCTCAAGGCCGGGGAGGAAACGTAAACTGTATCTGTGAGAAATAAGGAGGCTCTCACTGTAAATCACTCGACTGCGCGTGACGGAAGAGCTGCTCTCGAGCGGCTCCGGGGCGATCGAGTGGCTGCTTTTTTTATTAAACGCAGCGTGGTCGTAAATCAGCCCGTCCATTATCATTTAGGGGGAAAAACCTACATGAGCGCTCAGTGTTTGTTTTTTCTATCATAATTCTTGGCAAAGGCAGCAGAACATTTCCTCTTCTTATTTACTGTGGAGGCAGAAGTGTATCGTGTCATCTTAATAAAGCATTAATCTGTGCCGTGTTATTCTCTTCTTATCCCTCTCTGCTCTCTCTTGACCAGGAGTCTCTGAGGTCTCAGGGATTCAGATTCTGATTCAGATCTGTGAAAAATCTCTTTCTCTCTGCGACAGAGAAATGTTTTTAATGTCTTTAATCTTTAATAAAACATCATTATCTAATTATGGCTGCGAGGGTACTCACTGCATTGAAAGACTCCACTGCAGAGCAGAAGTGTAAAATCTAAAGCTGGCCCAGATTTTCACTTCAGTTCAGTTTTATTCATATAGCTCCAACTCATAACAACACTCACCTCAAGGTGTTTTTTATTGTAAGGTAAAGACCCTACAATATAAGAAAGAGACCCCAATAATCACACGACCCCCTATAGGCAACGACTTGGTGACAGTGGAAAGGAAAAACTCCCTTTTAACAGGAAGAACCCTCCAGCAGAACCAGGCTCAGGGAGGAGCAGCCATCTGCTAGGATAATATAAATTAAAAAAATAATGTGATAGTTATAATAAACAAAAGTGAATCTCAGGAAATCGAGGAAACTGTTCAATAATTTAAAGCGAACATATTCAGAGCAGCTTTGCGTGATTCACTGTTCGTACGACACGGAGCTGGAGCTGCGTATCTGAGACGACCATATCTGCTCACTGCATCTGATGTCGCTTATTATTTCTGGGTCCCAATCCTCCCAAAATCAAACAAACTCTGAGACACTGCTGAGAGTTAAAAATTCTTTCAGCTCCAATAAAATGATCATCGTTCTCCAAGCTGTTTTAAATAAAGTTTAACGCCCAGGCGTCTGTGAAGTGAAAATTTATGATCAGTAAGTTAGTTTCCATCTAAAGATGACACAGCATGCAGCGGCGATGTTTGTAGGGTCAGTCAGAATAGGTTAGTTAAACTGTTCTTCTCAGTGACCGTTCATGTTGGAGGACCTCGGTGGGCACAAACCCTGAAAACGGACCAAACTTCAGCCAAGAGAATGAAGGAGATGATCCGTGATGATCCAAGAGGCAGGTGACCAGACCATCACAGGGCTAACGCACAGAGAGGCAGACAACCGTTCATGCTCACACCCGACATGCAGGTCTTTGGGAGGAGCCGCAATACCTGCTGCTCCATCTAGTGGTCACCTCTGGGCATCAGCTGCATCCATCTCACCTCTCACCTGTTGGACAGGAGCGGTTCTGGGTTAATTTTCGGGCTCTTGTACAGTCACCTGTCTGGTAAAACATCTGTGTGAGAACAAACATGGTCCTAGACATCTGACCAATTATCAGTTTTTAAAATTTTACCACATGACCACACACACGAGCAGAAGAATCTCACAGCACTGATACGATAAAGGAAACAATTTGGCATCTTTTGTGATGCTACATCATTTTTTCCCTCTTTTATAAACTGTTCTCCAGAAAGCACACAGTGGTAATGAAATCCAACATTTTAAACTATTTTAAGTCGATAAATTAAACAGCGAGGCAAATCTCAGGGAATTAATATCCAAATAAAGCACCAGAACATAAATCCCAGAGCTGCTGCTGCTGCTCATACGCACTCTAAAGCTGAAAGAGCAAGTTCACCACTCAGTGCAACACACACACAAACACACACACAAACACACACACAAACACACACACGTGCACACACGCACACACACACGCACACAAACACACACACAAACACACACACTTGCAAACAGCTGCTGATGTCCTCCAGAGAGTG